>JAOQMM010150071.1:0-12062 GCA_027563515.1 Erythroxylum platyclados | reverse complement strand
AGATCTGAGCCTTTTCGAACAAAAGAAAGAGCAATCATGTCAATGTGATTAGGAACCCCCCACCCCATGATATCATCCTTGTCTTTCTCGGTCAAGGTTGGCAGGTCCACTATTACTCCTGGGAGATTAACATTCTTCCTTTCACCAAGCATAGCTGAGTTCTCGCATCGGCATCGAACCAAACCAGCCTGTTTGTCACATGATAGAACAGTGAATGAAATAGTGCCATCAGCACAAAGTATGACGCTCCCTGGTTTGACATCTTCTGCCAATTTCTTGTAGCTCATGCAGATCATATTTTCATCGCCCTTGATGCTATAGTCAGTAGTTATGGTGATCTCTTGACCTTGTTTTAGCTGGATGGGTTTGGCATCTTTTAAGAAACCAGTTCGAATCTCTGGTCCCTGTCACATGAAAATGAAAAAAAATTAAAGATTTTGTGTGGGGATCCAAACAATTACGAAGGCTGCAAAGAAAAGGAGATGGACGAAATTGGAACTCAACAGAATCTGAAACATTTTTTATCAAGAAAAAGAAACAAGTGGTAAAGTAAATCATAGTAACTCCATCGAGGAAAGGGCGGACCTTGGTGTCAAGCATAACAGCACAGAGAACACCGGTGTTGTCCATAGCAGTCCTAAGATTGTTAAGCGTTTCTTGGTGATACTCGTGAGATCCATGAGAGAAATTGAATCTAGCAACGTTCATGCCGGCCATCAACAGCTTCTCGCACATCTCAATGGATCTGGAAGCAGGACCCAGCGTGCATACGATCTTTGTCTTGGCTTTCTTCTCCATTTCTATCTGTTTTTGGTTCTGAAATCGCAGTACCCACAACAGAAAAGAGACGAATTGATCAGCAAAAACACATCTTTCTTGTAAATTAGGTATACAGATAGATTGATGAAATGGAAAGATTTGAAGGAAATTACAAAATAAAATGTCAACGGCGAGAGAGAAACACGGAAACGAATCCACAAATCAATAACACTTGCTCGTTATAAACAACATACATAAATACATAAATACATACCTACAAACCGGAGGGAGTCAGGAAGAAAATCTGACGTAGAAAGAAAGAAAGAAATACAAATCTCTTGATTTATAGAACAAGAAGTGTTCTTTGAGTAGACAAACACCCAAGGCACAAGAAATGGAATATATTATGAGAGACAGACGTAGAAGAAGGAGCGAGCATTACAATTCCATTGGTTGCGGAATAAGTCGTTTTGGGCCCCCTGACTTTTCCTTTGTTTGGTTTCTAGAAGTAGAACAACTCTTACTTTATTTCCTTCCTTTTTTAACTACATTTTAGTGTAATATATTTGATTTCTACAAAATTATAATGACGAAATAGCGCAATTCCAAAATTTGTCAACTTTAAACCAAATCCTGATTTGTTTTAACAAAAATGTAATCCAATTCAATCTAATCTATACTATACTATACTATACGCCGCCTAACGTTTCAGACGTGGACCCATTGGACTTTTGTTCTTTCTTACACCCAAAAGGCAGGTTCCAACAAATACAAACAAAGCAGAAGCACCAAAAATGAGGATTATCCATTATGCTCATGAAATTTGTTCCTGAATCCAATTAGTCAAAATCCTCTCCTCTGTTCTGGGAACAACAATCATCTTAAAGTTCATCGTGTCCCACATCTGCTTGTTCTTTGTTCATCCATTCTATTTTACCTTCAAGTTCCTGTTACAAACATTCCTGTCAGACAACCATATTATATCAAACTTCTTAATTGAACCAACCGTTACTTGTTACCTTCAGCTTTTCTTCCGCACAAAGAGCTGGGGTATACAGCAGCCCTACATACCTGTTGTTTCGTTTACAGATTAGCAAACTCATTATAACGACCCAAATAGAAAGGGAGAACTCAAGGAGCAGGAGTCTTACTCGCAACGGCTTGGTTCATCTACTTCTGATACCTCATTTGTCAATCCACACCTCAGCTTCACCTACAAAATAGATATATAGACCACAAGCAACGTCACAGTTATTAGAAGAACCACAAACATTCCCTTTCTTCCCCTTAGCTCCCATTTGCATAGGCAATTCCTGGATAATAGGTCAACATTATTGGCCAGTTTCTAATTCCATAATAAGGGAGAATCAAAATCATCCACTTCTGTTCGCCTGTAAGCTTAAAAGACTAAACACTAGTCAATGAAAATAATTGTGAATTAGAAATCCGTGCCTTTAAGCTTCTGTCAGGCCCATTCCAGCACTTGTCACCATTAGAGAAAACCATTGCTCGGTATGAATCCTCAAACTTGTCCCATTGCCTATTTAGCAGAAACAGGAAGAGATAGGAAAGGAATTTCTGTTGAACAAAATACCAGCAACTATAATGGAGATGGGCTAGAAGGTTGTTAAAGGGAAGGCTGGGAAGTCGGTACCCACGAATATACTCAGATACGAATGCACATGAGAAGCATATGAGAGTGCGCAGTGCATCATTCCTGATTGACCGAGAATAAAATGGACTTCAACTAAGTATGATATATGGTTCAAATGCAAGGAGTCTGTTATGGTGATCCTGCTATCGTGAAAAAATATGCTAGACACACTCAATTGAGTGAAATTTTTTAATTCGATTGTGCTACTTTGACATCCTATGGTGTTTTTGTAGCAGCCAAAGGATTTCATTCCCCCTGAGAATCAACTACTTGTAATCCAGAATTAGGAAACCTATCCAATCAATTTCTTCATAAATCACTATAAGCACTTGACAACTTGCTCGCTGTGACAAGATGTGAATCTCCAAATTGAAAAGCTAGTTCACACCAAGGAAACAAAGAAAAGCATTTGCATACCTTCATCTTATTTGGAATCTCAAACAAAATAAAACAACAAAGACCATCTGCGTGAAGAAGAAACAATGCAGGCAGATACGTACCCCAATGAAGTAGTTGAGTAGGCCTCCACCTGGGAAGCTTGTTTAAATGGGCAGATTTTGTAAACATATCTGAAGCCGAATTCAACCACCAAAAGGTTAAAAAGTGCACAATTAAGGACAGTAACTTCTAAGAGGGGTATGATGAAATATGAACTAGAAGAAACAGGTTTCTCACTTGTTCTCTTTGCTCTCAAAACAACGATCATAGAAGGAGTAGAACTCTTTCTCTCTTCCTGGAAAATTGAACTACGTAGTTGGGAAACAGAAAAAAGAACAAAGAACAAAGAAAAGGTTAATGCCATGTTACAGAGACATGGTGTTCCAAATTTACCAAAGTCATGTTTTAGCTTCCGTGTCAAACTTGATATCTTTGACTGTAATTTAGACAACTTGGTGCTGGTCTCCTCATACTCCTTTCGTACACGAGCAGCATCTAATAAGCCAAATAAAATTTAGTTTTACACATTCTCAAAATTTGCATCGCCAATAGAGGCACATGTCTACCTGATAAACTCACGGGAGTCTGGAACAAATTTACAGCTTGTAGGATGTTTTGAACAGTCTGCTGTATCTTCTCTAACCAGGATGGATTATCTAGAGAGTTTGCATTAAAAAAACATCCAGTAAAAAAAAAAAAGCCACAACAGCCTGAATAACAAATTCTGCTGCAACAAAACCTTTTCCTCTCTAGTTGTAGAATGGATGAATAACAGGCTTTTAAATCAAAAATAAGCAAAAAAAAAAAAAAACTAGGAATAATCAGTGTGGCACCTGAAAAGTCTGAATCATCATAAGAATCATGGTTGTATGAAGAGCTGGTATCATCATGTATTTCTTCTTCATAAGCTTCATGTGCGTCATCTTCTGCATCTGAATCATCATAAGAATCATGGTTGTATGAAGAGCTGGTATCATCATGTATTTCTTCTTCATAAGGTTCATGTGCGTCATCTTCTGCATCTATATCATCATACTTCCCAGTGTCATCATCAGTTTCAGAACTGTAGCCATCATCATCAAGTTTTTCTTGTAGCATATCTTCATGGTCTTCATGATCTTTGGTATAATCACTCTCAGCACTATTAACCTCCTCATTTTTCTTTTCGGTTGTTCCTGTCCATCTAGAAGCAACAAGGCGGCCCAGCTCTTCTTTTGACAATCCTTCAGTAGTTTCAGACATCTCAGTGTCCTACAAATAAAACATAAATCGATCTCATCTTTTCTTTTGTAACAGACTAGATGAAGCTAACAACAAATCCGCACACATAGATTTAAAGGCAATGGACCCCATGTTTTACAGTTTATATTTCTTCATCATTCTATGAAATGTTGGATTGAAAGAACTGATAAAGTTAGTAAATGGTTAAGACAAGTTTGAAATGCTACAACTGAAGACAATTTATCAGTAAATAACTACAGCTTTTGGGAGCCAGGAAAAAAGGTATTACTACCTTCTTGGCTTGATCATGAGACACCTCACTTCCAGCATCATGACTAGTTTCAGATACGGGCAGAGAGCCATCCTTGCTCTGTTGTAACACAGAATCTTTCTTTTCGTCTGCTACATGCTACATTTGCAGGGACAAAGATGCCATACCTTAGCTATCCTATCAAACTAGCACTGTAGTACACAAAATTTGAAGTTCAAGATTTCATGACCATATATCTCCATCACCTGCTCCACCCCACTAACTGTGCTTCCTTCAGATTTGAGAGCATCACAAGCTTCATCAGCTACATAATCCACATGTTGAACTGCTGTATCCTTTCAGAGGAAGCAAACAGTTTTGAGAAGTATTAGCTCCACCAATTCTGTACTTACAACTGGATGATCAAACTAAAGTGATGTGGTATTGGTAAAAATGAAGGAAGTATCTTTAGAGTGGCATCACAAGCATAAGCAAATATCCACTTTATCCAAAAATTTAGACCTAAAGCAGTAATGGAAGAAGTGTAGTTTAAAATGTTTAATTTGTTCTCCTAGTCGTCGTAGATGTAATCAAAGAGGATTATCAGAACCCAGTTGGGAATCATAGGTAAATAACAAAGATCCAAACCTCATCTGCAGAAGAATCAACTGAATTACCAACTTTGTCGCTGTTTATACTCTCCGCAGTTTCTTGTTTAGACTCCCTCTCAATTTGATTGTCCTGTTCATTAACCTTTTCTTCAGCTTCTTTCCTTTCCTTTTCTTTCTCCAAATGTTCTTTCTCTTCTGCCTTTTCTATCTGCTCTTTGCGCTCTACATGGAGATAAACAGAACAATATAATAAAAAGACTTGGATTATCAGACCTACTAGATCTTATATATCTGTGTCCAAGACATTGTATGTGAGTATAGATGTTTTGCATACACAAGATCCATTTATGTTCACAACCTTTTCAATCAAACAGTTCAAGGATCTTAACAAGAAAATTCATATCAATCGATAGTTCAACTAATAGAGCAATTGAATAGAATGAAAATGTGAATGATCGTAGCAGTCTGCATATATGAGATGGACGCAATGGAGCAATAAAGAATTGAATATATTAAGTGACACCTTTAAGCTGTTGAACCAGCCCTTTTAGTATCTTCTCTTCATCTCTTAGCTTCGCTAGCTCTGCCTCATCCTTGGCAATTCCTATTTTGGCTTGTTCAATTTCTCGTCTTCTTAAAGCAACCCCATCCTTATAGGTGGCAATCTTTTTCTTCAACTTATCCCGAGCTGCTTTGCCAGCCTCCCAGCATGCATTTTGGCAATTAACTTGCCCATCATATTCATCACTCCCATCACAGCAATCTGGCATTATCATATGTAGAGATCAAAGACAAACGGTGATGAATTAGAGGGTGCATGTAAGAGGTTCCAAGCACAATTTAATGAGTGGTTAAAGAAGTATGGCGTTCTTATTTGATTGCTTAGAAAAGCTACAATGCAATGCATGATGCTTTGTTTTGATTTATTCAAAAACAGAGATAGAACATAAAATGACACATAGCACGTGTCTTTTATAAGGAAAGCAGGAGCAGGATGTAACTTGGTTGTGCATGGTAGATCTCCTAATGCCTGTTTGTTGTACAACTCAAGTATGTTAACCTTGCCTTAGCATAGTTCAAACGATACTATGAGCTTTGATTCCAACAATCTGGAAAAGATGTTTCTTACAGTGTTGGGAAGATTTACATACCAGACAGCTATAAAGGTAACATTGCATGCTTCTTAGGATTCATGAAGAAGCCAAGCTGGTAAGAAAATGACTAAAGTTGGCTCTTAAGAACTAGGCTCATGCGTAACAGAGATATAAATAGGTAATAAACGAAATCCTATGCTTTCCATGATTCTGTTTTCTTTTGGGATATCATGAATGGAGGGTCAAGGCGAAGAACATGATTCATCACGGCAAAGAGCTGGAAAGCAAGCAATAAATGGAGTAGATGACAATGGTGAGTGAAGTGCCTAAAAACAAACTTACCACAAACACCATCATTGACCCTAGAAGAGAATATCAAAATGGGAGTATGGCCAGCATTCCGGCAATAGAATTTGCCACCCGGGCATGCTGACGTACCTATGACCATTAGAGAAGTGATGAGTACAGTATTAAAATGAAGGAAAATAAAGATAAAGCAAAAGGATATAGCAAAAAGAGAGAGAAACCAGGCTCGTCAGAGGCATCATCAGGGCAATCACAGAAGTCATCGTTAAGCTGTGCTTTAGAGAATTCCTTGGATCCATCTTTACATCTTATAAAATCTGATGATACTTTGTAATAATTATCATCTGATCACATTACATACACACAACAGATACATTAGTCAGTACAGGAAATTATACAAAAAATGGACAGTAAACACGACGAAGAAGAAGAAGAAGAAGAAAGAGACCTTGAGGAGAGATTCCATAAAAAGGGTCAATTGGAATTGCTGATCTAACGGTAATTCTAGACGTATTCAACAACAAGAACAGCGTTCCCAAAAGGAAACCACTAACATCCACTCTCATTCTTCTTCTTCTTCTTCTTCTTCTTCTTCCTCTGGCGCAAAAATGAGAGAGAAGTAATTTACGCATGAAGTCCAACGAACAATATATTTTGGTTCCAACACGACGTCGTAGACGGAGAATCAGATCAAAACGGCGTCGGTGGATACGAAATAAAATATCTTACACAATACAATAATAATATAAGGTATCATTATCAGTCTTCTTCATCCTCCATTGCAGTGAAGGAGGAAAATGGAGGGAATGTGCTTCTCACTCTCTCTTTCTTCTTGTTCCTTTTCTTCTTCTTCTTTTTCTCGTTCAAACCACCACCGCCACCACAGCCGGAGCAATTACCTTCAATTCCTCATGACTTGTTCTACTTACTCTCTTGTCAGTGTTTGGCCCAATTACAACTCTCGCCATTTTCTGTCACTTCCAACTTCAGCGGCACCAGCATCAGCTTCGGTCCTCCATTTCTCTGCTAAAGATAAGAAAGAAGCTAACGAAGAAGAAGAAGAAGAAGGAGCAACAGTTATGCCCAAGCTTGATAAAGCTGGTCGCTTTTGTAGCCCCAGAGCTGCACGTGAACTCTCTCTGTATCGACTCTCTATTTTTTCTTCCAAAGTCTATGTTTTTCTTTTCTGGGATTCTTGTTTTGTTATGGGTTTTTCTTTTTTAACCGGGTGAAACTATGCTAGACTAGATTCTGGCTGCATGCATTGTCTCATATAATCTGCTGGTTTGTTTGCATATACTCCAAGATTGATCGTATATGCCGCATGTTTAGAAGGGTCTGATCCAGTTCGACTTTTCGAGAAACGGATGAACGCGAGAAGAGGTAAAAATCAATCCATTTCTTGCTCAAACATTTCAATTCCCTAAGATTTATGGAAATTCCCCTTTTTTTTTTTGCTTTGTTAATCAGAACCTGGATATGAGTTTGATAAAGCTTCTTTATTGGAATACAATCACATGAGCTTTGGAGGACCACCTGTCACTACTCAAACCATTGAAGAAGCGAATGACCTTGTACGCACTGATGAACAAGAGTCCGCCATTGGTAATTCCAATACCCTTTCCTCTTGTTTCACATCTTTCTCAGCATCTGTTTCGTGAATGTAACTGTTTGAGCAACTTCAACCCCATTTGCTAGGCAATAGACACCTATAGGAGTATTATTCATCTTCTTCATTCTTTGTTGCCGTTGTAAATGCTTGCTTTTGTAATGCTCTACCTGCTTGTGTTCATGATCCTTTAACTGCCTCTGGTTTCTGAATCACACCTTTTTCATCTTTTCTCTGATTCAGAAGCCGAAGTCCTCTCAGCTCCTCCAAAGTTGGTATACAGCAAACTACTTCTGCGGTAATTTCTGTGTCAAGTCTTGTAATGTATGCACTGACGCATTTATCCTGCGAGTTGAAAACATTTGTTGCGACACAGACACAGACTTCAATGTTTACATATTCAATCTGATTTCATTTCTTTGATCTTTCCTGGCAGTTTCACTAGGAAACTTTTGGTAGCAACTGTGGATAAGTGGGACAGCCATGTCCTTGTCATAGACAAAGTTGCTCCTCCAGAATGGAAGGTCTTATCTATGCTTCCAGCTCAATTTCCTTGTTTAGTTAGCCCTTAAACTGTTCTCTATTTCTCTGAAACTCACCATGCCTAATGCTCGCTGATCTAGTGCAATGAGGAAGCACATTCTGGTGTTTTCTTGAGAGTAGGACGAAGTTTTCTTACTTTATTCTATCGATGGACATAATTAGCTTACAAGTTCAATGGTTGGATATAAATGTAGAACGAGCCAACAGACAGAATTTTGGAGCTTTGCATCCTCCACTTGGCTATGTCAGAGATTGCAGTTCTCGGAACACGTCACCAGATTGTCATCAACGAGGTAGTTTTGTCGTCCCCCAGTCAAAAATTATGAACTTGGATTCACTTTTTTAGCTCAGGCATTGAGGGTCACTAAATTCCTGGTAGCTTCTTCTTTTTGTTAGTTACGGTATTTTTTTTTTTTTTGGAAATTTAGTTATGGTAGTAGTGTTTTGCTGGTATGGATTGCTTGATTGATTGAGTAATGTACTTTTGAGGTGCATGAAGGCTGTTGATCTAGCTAAAAGGTTCTGTGATGGTTCAGCACCCCGCATTATTAATGGATGTCTTAGAACTTTTGTGAAGGATGAGATGAGTGTGGGGATGGCTCGTGTGAGAGTGGATCTGTAAGTGAAGTTTCCATCTTGTTTTCGAGACAGACTTAACAGGAGAACATGCAGGAAGGCTGAATCGGAGAATTTCAGAACAAGTAAAAGACACTGAAGTTAAAGATAATTCATGATGGTAAAGTTTGCTCAATGGCGTCTGTTCTGAGCAGATTGGACGTTTTATATATCAGATTTTTGTGGTAATTGAGAAAAGGAGAGAGAAAGGAGCTTGTTGTTTCTGTTGTTATATATGAATTCGCGCAAATTGTACTAAACATTGATTTCTACTAAACATTTGATATGAAATTTGGTAATCTCATTCATTTGTTATTAGCAGCAGCTGTAGCTGTGTAATGCTAAAAGGAAACACAGAATGCTTATGCACACAACAGTCTTATCTGTAATAATACATTTCCAGATGACTTTGTAATGAAATTAGGACTGAAAATATCCATTCATACCATTCCTGGGGACGCCATTTACCTACATTTCATCGAGTAGACTAGCAGATAGATTTGCATACTCATCACCTAATAGTTAACAGTTGACTTGATTGCATCAAGTATCTGCAACCATACCACCACAAAAAAAAAGAGTATAAACCATCATTTGCTCCTCTTAACATCCTCTTCAACACTAGATTCTAGTAGCTCTTTGTTAAGTGAGTCTTTACCTTGTTCTTGTTGGGCATATAGAACGGCTCAAAAACCAGCGGGAACGGAGTGTCAAGACCGCAGACTCTCGCCACCGGGGCTTCTAACTGCATTACATTGATCACATTTGATTTTCTTTTTCATTAACCAAAAAAGAGCAGCGAGCCACAAAGGAATTAAGAACTACAAAAACTTACTCACCCTTAAGAAGCAACGTTCAACAATGGAAGCAGAGATTTCAGCACCGAAACCTCCAGTAACTGGAGCTTCATGACTAACCTACACCAACAAAATAAACTGTTAGCAAATACATGTAGATTCAGCCTGTTTTAGAGGAAAACACACCATTTAAAGATCCATTAAACTAACAAGTAGTCTTCCAGTCTTCTTCACTGAAGCCTCAACTGTTTCTTTATCCCAAGGTATTAGAGTTTTGAGGTCTATTAATTCACAGGAGATCCCTTCCTGCATATGGACAACAAAATCTAGATTTACTGCTGCCTAAAGGGTAAGTCAGCAAACTTTTTTTTTTCACATATTGCCTAATTGCCCAGAACAGAAGTTTTCATGAGTCAGACTATAAGAAATGGTTGCTTCATTCCTGAACTCACTTACCTTCTCAGCATCAATACAGGCCTGCTCCATGACTGAAAGTTGTGCTCCCCAACCCACAAGCGTTATATCACTTCCTTCTCTTAGCACCTGAGTATTTTATTTCACCATCAGTATTCTTTTGGATGTACGAATTTGAATTAATCAACAGCTAATAAAGGGAGAAGTTGCATACCTCTGCCTCTGATAAAGGCAACATATAGTCATCTTCGGCAACCTCTTCTACAGCCAAACGATAAAGCCACTATCCAAGGCGTAAAGATGAAACAAAACTCAGTAGTTAATTGGTTATGCAAAAACTTTCGTTAGCCCAGGAAGAAAGTACCTTTGGTTCAAAAAAGATAACTGGATTTGGATCACGTATGGATGACAATAATAACCCCTTTGCTTCCCGTGGACTTCGTGGGATAACCACCTGTTGGAAAGCTACTAGGTAAGAGTTGTTATTCATGGACAACAAGCATGGACTGCCTTGAAATAAATCTAGCAGCATGAAACAATCTAAGGAGAACAGAAAGTATCTTCACCCTTTTTACATTTTACAAACGGGAGAAGATGAAAAGAAAACCATAGACACTACCTCTAAAACAAGACAAAATGATGTGGGAAGGCCACCATTATAATCTCACTTCAAGAAGTGCCTTACCTTAGAGGAGCCCATCAATGATGTTTAACCTTTTATAAAAAAGTAAGTGGTTTGCTACTACTAGAATGGGATGAGATTGTAAAGGAAATATCACCTTACAGAAGAAGCGCTTGTGCACATGTTCTAGTTCTACTTCAGCATCAGGTGCGAATCATAAATACATCATAAGAAATGTTTATGCAACTTTCAAAAGAAATAAAAATTGGTCATATATATCTCTTCAGGATCTCAAAGTCAAAGCACTTCAAGCAGCCCGGGCCAGTTTGGGACAGTTCCATAAAGCAAAATAAGTTTCAAAATGGTCTTAAGCAGAAGACAGATGAAAACTATAGATGGAGAAAAAACCTTCTTTTAGAAAGAAGAAAGAAAATCATCTACCTAAGGGAAAGGACTTTTACTTTGATACCAGGAACATGACAAAAGAAAGCTTCAGGTGACTGTGAATGATAATGTCCACCATGGCCTACAGCTCCATAAGGTGTTCTTATGGTTAAACCTAGAATGTTAAATTAGAACTAGTCATACAAAAACTGCAAAAAAGTGTAAGTAAGAAGTTGAAAAGAAAGAGAATCTTCTAATAATAATTATTTGAGCAAATAAAATCTAGACACCTCCACAGTTGAATTGATTTCCACTGCGATATCTGAACTTTGCAGCTTCATTGACAATCTACAAAGTGGAAATTCTGTCAAAAAAAAAAAGAAGGGACTTTGGGGAAAGATAAGCTAGAAACAGCTTGCCTGATCAAATGCAGGGAAGATGTAATCAGCAAACTGAATTTCTGCTATTGCTCGATTACCCTATCAAGCAAGATTAGAAAACAAAGGAAAAGAAATCAATACTGCATATGGAGCAAGAACTTAGTTCTCATTACAGAGAAAAAAGCCAATGAATCTATAGATAGATATGGCTGGAGCTCTTCAGATAGAAAAGGTATCAGAAACTTAGTTGCTGAGCTTACAAGTTTTAGAAAAATACAAAATTGCTCACCATTGCTGCCAGACCAATGCCAAATCCCACAATTCCCTGTGAAATATGTCAGACGTACATTTAGGCACTTGAAAAC
>JAOQMM010149967.1:0-12068 GCA_027563515.1 Erythroxylum platyclados | reverse complement strand
TATGGAAGGCATTTGTTGGAGGTCTTTTTGGTGGAGGTTGCTAGCAAAGTATAAATTCATGACCTAACATAGCTAAATTGTGTACTAAAACTCTCCATTTTTTGTGTCTTTGAACTATTATTGCTATGAAATCATGTCTATTAACTCAAAATGAAAAATCCAATTCAAATCATTCTAACAAAATAAAAGGATGTAAGGAGAAAAGAGAGAAGGAAAACTCTAGAGGATGAGTCTTCAATTCTTCAAGTTGATTGCTGAGCCTTTCTAATTCTCTTTAGCCTTTCCCTTTTCTCTTTCCCTTTTCTTATGTTGCTTCTCGATCCTTCTTTCATTCAGAGGTGAATCCTCTTTATTTTAACCAACTTGGGTAAAATGATTTTTTCTTTCTCTTGACAACTGTTAAAATATGGTAATTCTTCTTTTGATGCTATAGCCTTGTATTGATATTGCAACATCAAGGTTGAATTTGCTCTTCATAATATCAATGAGATTTGATTTGCCAAAATTTTTTCCTCTAGTTATGCTGTAGTAACATCAAAGTTCCAGCTTACTCTTTGCTTCCAAATTTACAGCTTCAAAGACAAAAAAATTGTACATCAGTTGCGCTCATTTTCTAAAAGTTTCTCCCCAGTGTTTTTAACTTCATTCCTACACCAAAACAACACAATTAAGTTAGAGGACTACAAAATAAAAGTACTTTAAGCTTAAAGCTGGGGGAAAAAAACAAAGTATTTCATACAGATATCACCTCCCACATTTAGTCAATTGTTAGTTCCTAGCAAATGCTAACTAGGAAAGAAAAACATCAAAAATAAACAAGCAATCCAATTTAGATTACTACCACGATGAAAACAAGAATATGCCATGCTTTTTAAATAGTTGAAAATTTCATGTAAGTAAGAAAAGTTGTGTCTTTGTTCCAATGTGTAGATATTCACTCGCTTTCCCTCCTTGAATGGCTTATGTGAACAATGAACACTTTGCACTTTATATTGTAATTTCAACCATAAGTTTATAAAAGAACTTAAACTCCTTTATTAGGTGTCGCATATTACCCTTGGGCATAATGGTCTTTCTTTTGGTTATAATGCGGTTGGGTTTAATATGGAAGGCATTTATTAGAGTTCTTTTTGGTGGAGGTTGCTAGCAAAGTATAAATTCATAATACATAGCTAAACCGTGTACTAAAACTCCCCATTTTTCATGTCTTTGAACTATTATTGCTATGAAATTATGTCTATTAACTCAAAATCAAACATCCAATTTAAATCATTATAAGAAAATACAAGGATGTAAGGAGAAAAGAGAGAAGAAAAACTCTAGAGGATGAGTCTTCAATGCTTTTAGTTGATTGCTGAGCCTTTCCAATTCTCTTTAGCCTTTCCCTTTTCTCTTTCCCTTTTCTTATGTTGCTTCTCAATCCTTCTTTCATTCAGAGGTGGATCCTTTTTATTTTAACCAACTTGGGTAAAATGATTTTTTCTTTCTCTTGACAACTATTAAAATATGGTAATTCTTCTTTTGATGCTATAGCCTTGTATCGATGTTGCAACATCAAGGTTGAATTTGCTCTTCATTCTATCAATGAGATTTGATTTGTCAAATTTTTTTTCCTTTAGTTATGCTATAGTAACATCAAAGTTCCAGCTTGCTCTCTGCTTCCAAATTTACAGCTTCAAAGACAAAAAAATTGTATTGCACTTATTTTCTAAAAGTTTCTCCCCAGTGTTTTTAACTTTATTCCTACACCAAAACAACACAATTAAGTTAGAGGACTACAAAATAAAAGTGCTTTAAGATTAAATCAGGGGGAAAAAAACAAAGTATTTCATAAAGATATCACCTACCACACTTAGTCAATTGCTAGTTCCTAGCAAATGTTAACTAGGAAAGAAAAACATCCAAAATAAACAAGCAATCCAATTTAGATTACTGCCATGATGAAAACAAAAATATGCCATGCTTTTTTAATAATTGAAAATTTCATGTAAGTAAGAAAAGTTGTGTCTTTGTTCCATTGTGTAGATATTCACTCGCTTTCCCTCTTTGAATGACTTATGTGAACAATGAACACTTTGCACTTTATGTTGTAATTTCAACCATAACTTTAAAAAAGACCTTAAGCTCCTTTATTAGGTTTCTCATATTACCCTTGGGCATAATGGCCTTTCTTTTGGTTATATTGGGGCTGGGTTTAATATGGAAGGCATTTGTTGGAGGTCTTTTTGGTGGAGGTTGCTAGCAAAGTATAAATTCATGACCTAACATAGCTAAACTGTGTACTAAAACTCCCCATTTTTCGTGTCTTTGAACTATTATTGCTATGCAATCATGTCTATCAACTCAAAATCAAACATCCAATTCAAATCATTCTAAGAAAATACAAGGATGTAAGGAGAAAAGAGAGAAGGAAAACTCTAGAGGATGAGTCTTCAATTTTTCTAGTTGATTGCTGAGCCTTTCCAATTCTCCTTAGCCTTTCCCTTTTATCTTTCCCTTTTCTTGTGTTGCTTCTCGATCCTTCTTTCATTCAGAGGTGAATCCCTTTTATTTTTACCAACTTGGGTAAAATGATTTTTTCTTTCTCTTGACAGCTATTAAAATATGGTAATTCTTTCTTTGATGTTATAGCCTTGTACTGATGTTGCAACATCAAGGTTGAATTTTCTCTTCATTATATCAATGAGATTTGATTTGTCAAAATTTTTTTCCTCTAATTATGCTATAGTAACATCAAAGTTCCAGCTTGCTCTTTGCTTCCAAATTTACAGCTTCAAAGACAAAAAAATTGTACATCAGTTGCACTCATTTTCTAAAAGTTTCTCCCCAGTGTTTTTAACTTCATTCCTACACCAAAACAACACAATTAAGTTAGAGGACTACAAAATAAAAATGCTTTAAGATTAAAGCTGGGGGAAAAAAACAAAGTATTTCATACAAATATCACCTCCCACACTTAATCAATTGCTAGTTCATAGCAAATGCTAACTAGGAACATCCAAAATAAACATGCAATCCAATTTAGATTACTACCACGATGAAAACAAGAATATGCCATGCTTTTTTAATAATTGAAAATTTAATGTAATTAAGAAAAATTGTGTCTTTGTTCCAATGTATAGATATTCACTCGCTTTCCCTCCTTGAATGGCTTATGTGAACAATGAACACTTTGCACTTTATGTTGTAATTTCAACCATAAGTTTACAAAAGAGCTTAAGCTACTTTATTAGGTGTCTCATATTACACTTGGGCATAATGGTCTTTCTTTTGGTTATAATGGGGCTGGGTTTAATATGGAAGACATTTGTTGGAGGTCTTTTTGGTGGAGGTTGCTAGCAAAGTATAAATTCATGACCTAACATAGCTGAACTGTGTAATAAAAATCCCCATTTTTCTTGTCTTTGAACTATTATTGCTATGCAACATGTATGGACTTCTGATTTTCTTCTTAGCTCTTGAAATTTGAAACAAACAAGCACACCCCTTATTCAATTTTTCTTTTTCTTCTTTTTCTTTTTCTTTTTTTAATGGCTTTTACTAAATTTCACTGTTTTTTATTAAGGTTTCAACAAACACATTTCTTCTGAGCCAACTTTCAATTACTGGTTCATATGAAGTAAACATGCTTCCTGCTACTCTTCCTTACTAAATTTCAAGCCATTACAACACTCTCCAACCTATGTCTAACCCTATAGCTTTTTAGCCCCCGTATTTAAATTGTTCCATCACTCTCCCTTATTATCTCTCTCTACTTTTTGTTATACTCGTTATTTTGCTAGCTAAGGATTCAAATATGGGTAGTAAATGAAAGTGGTTAAGTGTTTTAAGGTAAGATTCATGAAAAGAACATGCCATAGGATTAAAGGGGTTTCTTTAAAGGGAAAAAATCAATATAAGGTAAGCTATTTGGAAGTGAGGTTTTACCAAAATTGCCATTATAATCTTTAGGCCATATATGACAATTGTATGTTTGCAAAGATCCTTAAGAAAGTTTTAGATCCATTAGAAAGCAAAGCTCACTCAAAGAAAGAAATATTAACAATGAGTAAATGATTGATAATTAGGCCAAAAAATTGCTTACCAGGTTTAAGTTCTACCCATTACAACAAAAGCGCACTTTAATTACTAACGAAAATTTGACACTATTAAGCATACATGGTATTTTGTCGCCATAAAGAAATAATCATCAATTAGGGTCCCCACTTACATAACAATTCCTAAGTGCAAACTAAATGGTCCTAATCACGCTACTACATGCTTGAAATGAGAAATGGAAAGAAAGTAATAATGGAAAGAAAAGAAATTAAAATGCATGATAATGCCATGAACCTAATGCTAAAAACAGAGAATGACATATAAAGACTATACATCCACACCCAACAAAATCACAAGCATACATTTAACCAAATCCCCCCACACGTAATATAAACATTGTCCTCAATGTTTAGAAAAAATATATAAAAACTGAAAGATGAAGTGGTGCACCTGGGAGGCAATATCAATATTATTGCTTTGAGTGTGAGTTCGAGGGTTGACTAGACTCTTCATATGAGTGCTGATGGTTATGGTTGTTTGTGATATAATGAATTATTTAAAGAACCCTCTATTAAAGATTGAAGATTTGGGTTTGAATAATTTCTTGATGAAGATGTGGAGTCTCATTACATTTTTGGTCAAATGTAGTTATATTTGCATTGAGATAATTTAAAGACAAGGTTACCCTCTTAAAGTCAGATAATCTGGGTCAATAAGTTGGTCTAAGTTCGAGTGAAATTACTTTTTGGATTATTGTATATCTATTTCTTCTCCTTCAACCTCTATTGGAACACCCATTTTCTTTCTCATCCTTAACTCTCTAGCTTTCCCCACTTCTTTTTTATGAAATACTTTAGCATATGATATGGGTACCTTTGCAAAGTGTTTTTTATAAGGATCATTCAGAAAAGACACTCCATCAACAGCCATTAAATTAATAAGTAACTTTGGAAGATCATATTCTTCTTTGGATCTTTAACAATCTTGTGGATGCTTTCATTGAATATCTTGCCAATAAATGGGCATCTTTTTGCTTGATCTTGTAAAGTAACTTGGCACACTCAACATTTACTTCATTTGGATGAGTTGATGGATAAAGAGAAGCATTAATGAATTAATTCCAAATCTTAAGTTTAACATGGAGTTTGACAGTTGAAAAGTTGATTGGGTAACCATTTCTCTCCTTCCACGGAACTTCTTTTGCACATAGGTCTTGAGATAATTAATATGGACTGAGATTAAACCCTGTTTGGTTCAATGTAGCATAAGCAATTCCCAAATGCTTATTGATTCTTTCTACTGAGATATTGATCGACTTGCATTTAATTGATATGTGCTTAATTGTTTCTTACTTTCCCACTTGGCAAGAAGCATTAGCATAAAATTCCTTCATATACCTGATGGAAGCAAAGTCTAGACGGTCACACCATTTCTTCCAATTATGGGTTTTGATTAATGTTGCAATGTTGATCTTCTTTGGATCTTTGAAATCAAAGCCTTTTTTATGGGTCACACTCCTTATAATATACTTTCTATATAACCCCTTAGCTTCATTAGAAACAAATTGTGAGGGTTGTTCTTAAGGAGGAGGAAGAGGTGTTCTCTTTGTTTTTCCTTGAGCAATATGTTTTTTTTTAATTTTATCACATCCCATTTTTCCTATAATAGTGAAGGTTGAAAACAATATAAAGAATTAGAGAGATTGAAGTCAAAATAAAGCAGATAACTTGTGGAAAAACAAAATTAATTAACAGCAAATCATCAAGTCAAGAAGCATATTAATCCTCTTCTTAGAAGCACTTAATAGCTCTAGACATGATAATTACAAATTTTTGAACCGAATATATGCATAATGGATTATGAAAAATAAGCAACTTACATGAAGATATAAAACCATGACAACATGTTGTTCATTGGAGGCTTTTGTTTTAGACATATTCCCAGAAGCATAAAGATACAAATTATACTTCTACTTAAAGGAAAAATCTTCTTCAAACAATCAGTATATTTAGTGAAAATGCTTTGCTTGTTATCATCTAGTATTCATGCTCAAGAATGAGACAAAATGATTTCTTCAAATTCAAGTTGTGTGTTCAAAATGGATAAATAAACTAAATGAACCTGTAAACTTGAAGTTCACATACAATTAAAAAACACAGTCAATTAAGTAAGAACAAAAACGATGCATGCCTTTAAAAGTTATTGTCGATACCATCAAGAATAAAATTCGATAAGCATGATTATGAACTTCAAATGGTGTTAGCTCTGAGAGAAATTGTTAATAAAGATCAAGAACAAGCAAAATTTTAACATTTTCATGACAAGTTCATCATGCTAAAACAATAGGTTGTATCATTGCAAGGGAATTTAACATTTTGCTACTCATTATTTCAGATTGAAACTGACATTGAAAGTTAAATGTAATAAAAACTGAAGAGATAATATTAGTATCATTTACTTGTTTGATGGAGGTGATGAAAAATTAAGCAAATTGAAGTAAGAAATTCATTAAGTTGTGGAATGTGGGGTAAAATAGGAAGGGAAATACTGGTGGGAGCTATTACATCAAGTGAAGAAATGTTTTAACCTAAAATAATTAAGCACTCAAGGGCATGTGCATTAGCTTGGTGCGACGACAAAAATAATTGGGGAAAAACACAACAACTACATAGAAGTAGCACTATAACATCGAACATGTAACAGTTAAGGGTGGTTATATAGGAAATGCAGGAAGTAAAACACCACTACAACTAACAAGAGAAAATAAAAGCTTGAGGCGGTTGCTCTAGGTTAAAGCTAAAGCATCGAAGTGGCTATTGATATTATGGATAAAGATAATTCCAATAATGTTGTTTCATTGGCTTGGAACCAAACTATTGAGATAACACGATGCTATAACATTGTTCTAATGTAATAGCATGAAAACTTAGCTCGTCATTCTCAGTACCTTATTAGAGTTAGAAAATTTTGCATCAAATCTGCTTATTCTTTTCTTTGTTTTAAAAGCTACCATCATAATTCATTAATGCTCAACTTGCCCGAAGTCCAAAATTAAACCCTTGAATTTCAAGTGGTTTCTCGAAGCTTTTATTTCTCTATAAATTCACCTACAGCAAAGACAAATCAAACATACCACTAAATAACTCTCATGCTGAAGAGTAAACAAAACTAAATAAAATAAAAATCAAATCAAATCAATTAATGAAAATAGATAAATGGAACTAAACAAAAAGGATATAATCAAGTTGCGTCTCAATGAGCGCTATATTTTACATCACTAGCTCGATTAAGCCACTTGGTTAAAGATCCTTGAGATGAAGCATTGTAATTGTCCTTAACTTTTGACCATAATAATTCTTCAACCTCTGCCCCATTAATCTTAAAAGATCTTTCATCATCAGTTTGAACTTTAATTGCTCCAAAAACATGTGACATTTTTCATAGTGAAAGGTCCTCACCATCTAGAGTGGAGTTTGTTTGGAAAAAGCTTCAATCTTAAGTTATATAATAACACTTTTCTCCAGGAACAAATTTTCTCCTAATGATTTGCTTGTCATGCCACTTTTTAGTCTTGTCTTTATATATCCTTGAGTTCTCATATGCTTTATTTCAAAACTCCTCCAGTTCACACAAATCCAATTTTCTTTTCTCAATTGCCTTTCTCCAATCAATATTTAGTTTTCTCACAACCCAAAATCCCTTGTATTTTAGCTCCGTAGGAAGATGATATGGTTTAGCAAAAACCAAATGATAAGGTGACATTCTTATTGTAATTCTAAAAGTTGTCCTATAAGCCCAAGAGCATCATCAAGCTTAAGAGCCCAATCTTTTCTATTTGGATTTATGATCTTCTTAAGAACATCCTTGATTTCTCTATTTGAAATTTTAACTTGACCATTTGATTGTGGGTGATATGATAGAGCAACTTTGTGATGAACTCTATATTATTCAAAATATTTGAGTTTATTACAAAAGTGAATTCCCTCATCACTTATTATTGCTCTTGGTGTTCCAAATCTTACAAATATATTCTTTTTAAGAAATTAGAGCACCACTTTGGCATTGTTTGTTGGAGAAGTTTTTGCCTCCACCTATTTGGAAACATAGTCCACAACTAAAATGATGTAAAAGGGTCCATATGTCTTTAGAAATGGCCCTACGAAATCAATTCCCTACAAATCAGATAGCTTAACTTTCAAAATATTGGTCAATGGAAGCTCGTGATGCTTGGAAATGTTGCCCATCCTTGGCATTTGTCATAAGTTTTGGTGAAAGTATAACAATCCTTATGATGAGTTGTTCAATAGAATCCAGATTGTAAAACTTTAGTTTCTATTCTTGTTGGACCAAAATGACCACCATAAGGAGATGACTGGTAATACTCAAGAATGGATTGAAATTCTTCATTAGGTATGCATCTTCAATTCACTTGATTGGGGCATATTTTGAAGAGTAAATGCTCATCCTACAAGTAACTTTTAACATGAAATAGGAATTTCTTCTTTTGACTAAATGAAAGATCTAGAGGTAATAACCCATAAGGTAAGTAATTAATAATGTCAGCAAACCATGGAAATTTCTATTCAATCATGAATAGTTTCTCATCTAGAAAGTATTATTGAATAGGCAATTGTTACATTGACCAGCCCAGCTCTATTCAATAAAGATGGTATGTCACTACATTTTTTGAACCTTTCTTATCTTTGATTTCTACGTCAAATTCTTGTAAAAGGAGAATCTACCTGATAAACATCAATTTTGTATACTTTTTCTCAAATGAGTATCTGATGGCAACATGATCTATGAATATCTTAACCTTCGAACCAATGATGTATGATCTGACTTTTCTAATGCAAACACCATAACCAACATTTCCTTCTTCGTAATGGTGTAGTTTTGATGGGTAATATCAAATGTTCTACTTGTATAATAGATCACCTTGAACATTTTCTCTTTTATTTGACCCAAAGTTGCCCCCATAGCAAAATCAATTACGTCACACTTTATTTCAAATAGTTGTTGCCAATCAAGAGTGATCACTATTAGAGCAGACACAAGCTTCTTCTTAATCAACTCAAAAACTTACTCACAGTCATCACTGAAATGAAAGTGAGTGTCCTTCTCTAAGAGATTGCATACAAGTTTGGTAATTTTTGACAAGTCTTTAATGAAGCGTCTATAGAAACTTGCGTAGCCGAGAAAACTTCGAATTACCTTAATATTAGTAGGAGTAGTATCGTCTCAATGGTTGTTATTTGGGTTTGATCTACTTCAACTTCCTTTGAGGACACCTTGTAGCCCAAGACAATTCCTTCTCTAACAATAAAGTGATGTTTCTCCTAATTGAGCACCAAATTGGTTGTCTAACATCTTTTTAACACTAGAGACCAGTTATGTAAGGACTTATCAAATGAATCACAATATACAAAGAAATCATCCATAAAAACTTCTATAAAAGTTTCAATCATATAAGAAAAATAACCATCATACAATGATGAAAAGTGGCAGACAAAGACCAAATGGCATCCTCCTAAATGCAAAACTACCAAATGGACATGTAAGTGTGATCTTTTCTTGCTCTTCTAGAGCCATTACTACTTGATGTTAGCCAGAATAGCCATTCAAGAAATAATAAAATTCATGCCCTACAAACCTATTTAGCATTTGAATAATGAAAGGTAATGGAAAGAGGTCTTTTTGGCTTTATTAAACATCCTATAGTCTATACAAACCCTCTAACCAGTGTCCTAGTGGAAATAATTTCCGCATTTTTATCCTTTACCACAATTATTCCACCTATCTTGGGAACTACTTATGTAGTACTAATCATAAACTATCCGAGAATGGGTTAAATTATGTCAGTTTTAACCATTTTGAATTTCATTTTTAACCACTTCTTTTATGGCAGGGTTCAGTCTTCTTTGATGTTCTATGTAAGGGGTGTACGAATCTTCTATAAGAATTTTATACATCACAATTAAGGGACTAATTCCCTTAATGTAATGAATAAACCAATCATTGGCAGATCTAAATTCCTTTAACACACTAATAAAATTTCCTCTTATAATGATGATAATGTAGATGAAATGATAACAGGCAAAGTTGAATGATCACCCAAGAATGCATGCATCAAATTTTTAGGCAGTGGTTTCAAATCTATTTTAAGTGAAATATCATTCTTATCATTCACATCATCAATATCTTTAACTAGAAACAAATGTTCAAATGCTCCACGCTTCTCATTTTCTTCAAAAATTCAAGAGATTTCATCATAAATAACTTAATATCATTTACATAAGCAATTTTATCCATACCTTCTAACTAAGTTGACAAAGAATCTTTTAAAAGAAAAAAAGGAAGAGATGTTACCACAAAAGAAGAAATTATATCAATTTTGTTGCACGTTGGTATGCTATTTGGGTTCTTGAGAGTTATGTAAATGATGAACACCACCTTTTCACCATTGACTCTTAAAGCAAGTTTTCTTTATTGAACATCAATCAAAGCCCATCCTATGGATAAAAATGACCTTTGAAGAATGATTGGATTGTCTTGGTCTTCGTCCATGTCCAATATCACAAAATTTGCGAGAAAAAGAATTTATCAACTTTCACTAGAACATCTTCAATACTTTTCCTAGGATATGTGACTAACCAATCAACCAATTAGAGATAAAGTTTTGAAGGCTTAACCTCTCATAATCCCAACTTTTTAAAACTGGATAGAGGCATGAGATTTATGCTTGCCCCTTATGTCACGAAGTACTCTCTTAAAATTAGTATTGCCTATCTCACATGGAAAGGTGAAATTGTCAAGATCCTTCAAATTTTGAGGCAAATTTCTTTGTAAGAAAACATTGCATTCTTCTGTCATCAACACTATCTCGTAATCTCAAACTTCTTATTTGTCTCAATGTTTTTGATGAACTTTACATAGTTTGGAATTCACTCAATTGCATCAATCAGGGAGATGCTAATCTCCAACTTCTTGAAAATATCCGGGAACTTTGCAAGCTGATCATTCACCTTCTTCTTTTGAAATCTCTAAAGATAAGGAATAATTTGAGTGATCTTTAGTTTTGGTTCTTCTTTTGTCTTCACCATCACCACTTATGTCTTTACAAAATCTTCCTCATTTTTCTCTTTTCTTAATTCTTCTTGCTGATTTTCGGTATCAATTTCTTTCCTCCCTAACTCTTTTTGTTCATTGGATTGAGTGGAGCTCTTTACATTAGGTGGCACTTTTTTAAATTTCTTCCCACTGTGAAGTATAATGACCTTGCACTGTTCCCTAGGATTTACTTATGTATTTCTAGGAAGATTGACTTACTGACTTGATCCTACTACCCTTGCCAATTGCCCAGCTTTGAGGTTTTTCATGTAAGAACTGATGCTTGTCACTTGCATTTCTTTGTTGTCCATTTAACTCTCTTGTTTGTTAAATCAATTCCTTGATTTTGTATTTATAATAAATGCACCAAGCATCTCTTCCAAAGATGGTTTCTACTGTACTCGAGGTTGTTGTCCATAACCTGGTGGTGAGTTCCTATTGGCTCCATATCTATAATTATTTTAATTTCTAAATCCTTGATTATAATCTGAGATGATTGGCCCTCTTTGCCAATTGTCAATTTTGAGCATATTTTGCCTCCAAAAATATCTTCCCATTTGAAGGTCACCTGGGGTGGAAGGAACTATAGTTGACCGTTGCAACGGATGCTGGAAGACCAGCATTGAGTGGATATGAGGCATCCTCACAGGTGTTTCTGAGTTCCAAGGTTGATTCATCCATGAAAGGGGGGTTTGCAGGTGCAGGGAGGAGTTCCTCGGTCACTAGCATCTGTAGCGCCTTTGACATTGTTGGTCGCAGGGATGGACTCTCCTGGGTGCATAGAAGCCCTACTTGCAGTACTCTAAAAATATCGCTCTTTACATTGCTGTTATGGTGGTTATTCAACATTAGATTTGGGTCAAAGAGCTCTTCGATTGTCCCAGCTTGAAATTTCTTCCAGGTCTGATTTCAAGAGGAAG
>JAOQMM010149959.1:0-12070 GCA_027563515.1 Erythroxylum platyclados | reverse complement strand
ACTTCAACCCAAAACCTTAAGGTATTAGGTTTATGGGTCATTTCCACTTATATGTCCCTCACCAATTCCATCTCTTTTCAATGTGGGATTTTCACACACTTGGATTCCCAACAACATGAGATGGGGATTCCCATGTATTTTTCATTTTTTCCTTCTTCCGAGAAAACCTCTTTTTAGCATTTGTAGACTACAATCTAAATCCATCAACATCTGAATTATTAGACATTAAATCAAGGGAACTATAATTAGCCGTTATACTTGCTAGTGGAATCTCCTTCTTGGACATTTCACTTGTGCATGGTTCACTTTCATCCAAAGTTGCAGCATTATGAGCATGATCTACCTCTAAGCTGCAACTCTCAGCTTGGATAAGGACATTTGGCAGTGAGTTTGGATTTGATACATGTCCATCCTCCACAATTACCACTGCATTTTGATTCAACACATCGGTGTGTATCAACCTAGAGGAGCTGGGCAAATTCCCCTTTTCGGTTTCCTACATAAGTTAAGCCTCAACTGTTGCTTCATTTGCTTGCTCTAGAAGTGTTATAACCGCTGCAAAGTCCATTAATTCCTTATGTCGTCCAGTCTTGAAATATTTACCTGTAGGAATCCATTTTTTGTGGAATTACTCGGCCTCCATTGATAGGAGATATTTATCTCAGTTTTTTCCAACTCTCCCGACTCTCCCAATCTTAAAACTGATAAGTTGTCTAGAAGAGGAGCATTTTTTGGAATTTCAATATATAATTTTGTGTAGTCTATCCTTTGCTTGGTAGCTGTTTGAATATCCATACATAATGGTTTTCTAAGGAGCTAGCAACATAATGTAGCCCCTCGATCGTCCAAAATTTCATAGGTAAGTTATGAAAATGCACCCACATCGGCAACACATCAATTTACTTCGATCTACACTACGAGAAATTGTATTTTTAGTGAAAGCAAAAGTTGTCACTAAAAGCAGTAATATTAGTCACTGTTATTAATAATGTCCAATTTTTAAAGTCATCACCTTCCGTCACAAATACCTCTGTCACTAATGCAATAGTGATTATTTAGAAAAAGGTCACAATTATGCAACACTTTTGTGATAAAAGTATTGACATTAAAAATGTGGAATGTGTGACAAAAGTATATGATCATAGTAACTTTACATATTTGTGACAAAAATACTGACACTAAAAATCATGGAATGTGTGACAAAATATATGGTCACAGCAATTTTACATATTGATGACAAGTTTATCGATACAAATAATGTAAAGTAGTGACGAATAAAATCGTAACAGTACTTTATTTTATTGTGACAACATTATCGCCACTAAAATAATTAAAAATAGTTACAAAATATTTGTCACTCGTGCTTTTTGTATCAGTATCCATTACTTCTTGATCACTAATATTTTTTTAAAAAAGTGTATCATTTTGTCACAAAAATAAAAAAAATTTCTTACAAAAATATTGTCACTAATGTGTTTATTATTGTCACAAATAAAATTATCAATTCACCAATAGAATTATATTAGTGGCCATATTGTCTAACACATTTTGTCACAAATATGAAAGTTATATATTACAATAATATTATCACTAAATAAAGATTATATGTTACAATCAATTTATTACTAATGTGTTCGTATTTGTGACAAATAATATTATTAAATTAAACAATTTAATTACTTAATCAATAAAAAATTTTGCATTGCTGGCTATAAAATAAAAGTTGTCACAAATGATATAGATTTTTAGTGTCAAGATATTGTCACACAAGAAAATAAAAATTAAAAATATATATAAATCACCAAAATGTACAAAATTTTAATTTCCAATATATAAAATTGGAAAATTTAATATCTAAGATAATTATATTTATTACAATCACTAGTCTTTACACCAATAATTGTTGGGTTATGCAGCATACACCGTGCCTGATTCACCTCTCCATCAACTCGTATCTTTTGAGTTATTTCCACCTAGAAAACAACCAAACCCTTGTCAATTAACACTTCAAATAACCAAGTAATAATCTTTCTAAAAGTTAGACAAAAGGTGGAATTTTCTTGGTCAATAATATTATCGAACACTTCGAACCCACAAACCATATTTAGAAAATTAATCATAATAATCATATGTTTAACGAAACTAACACCAAAAGTAGCATTTTCAGATTTCCAATAGACACCCACAAGCCATTTGTCGAAATTTTACAAAGAACTCACCTTGGGAATCACAGAATTTTCAAATTTCCCAACCCCAAATTCTATAGAACTAATGAGAAGCATAACATCGGCAAGTATGAGGAAGTTAGGAACGTCGTTGGAGGTGTGGGTGCCAAGCACGAGACGGTGGATGGCAAAAGAGGAAGGGTCGTCGGAGCACGGCATGGGAGTGGAGATTACATTAAACTCCTCTTCAAGTTGCTCTGAACCCACTTCCTGTTCCTCAGTTGACTCCATTTCCCAAACATCATTATCTTTGTGGATTTTCTGCTTCGTAGTGAGCATCCTTTCAGAGCTGCTATTTAAAATCCTTAAACAATTGAGAATCATTGACAAACACACCCCAGATCACACTGGTGAAAGCCATCCTATTTTCCATAAAGGTGAACTAGTACAAATTACCTTCACGATCTTGGATCCATCAATTCAATATCTGATGCGTTTTCCCACAATCTCAGCAGGCAAAACAACATCCTCCAGCATTGCCTCATGCACTGAAGTGAGAATACAGCTTTTGAGGATGCTGAACAACAGAACCTTTCTTTGGAGGCCTCAAAATCCTCCTGGTGGCAAGCAATATAACATCCTAACAGATAGTTACAAATTAAAACTGTTAAAAACAGAAGAGGTTGTGTGTGAACAAAAACTAATGTGTTTGTGATTGAGTAAAATGTTCCTCAAATATTCATGTTCCTGAATCACAAACAATCTTGAATAACTGTAAATTCAATAGAAGTCTTGAATTACCTTGCCACTGAACTTCTTCTCGAGTTCCCTAACAAGCCTAACATGAATCTTTTGGTAAACTTTCCTCAATCTGTAAGGAACATGAATAAGAATAGCCTTGTGGTTCCCAGAGACATCAATTTGACTGCAAAAGTGATAGATAATAAGGTATAGGAATCCAAGTATTCTTAAAGACCAATCAATGCATAAAAGTAGCCTTCCTTGTGTTACTGAGTTGATGTAGAGATCTTTCATATCACTTTTGAGCTCTTGATTGGTATTTTCTAAATCAAACAGAGCCTAACAACCAAAAAAAAAAGAAAAAGAGAGATAAGGGGAAGTTGGTACCATCCATTTGAAGTACAGTGTACTTCCATCCATATACAACACACAAAGTTAAATCGATATAAATGTCATCCCTTCAATGTAGTTATGAAATTTGGTCCATTCAACTTCCTATATCTCAATGAAAACTTGCAACTAGAAAAAGATCACAGTTTCGTAAAGACAATCTTCACAATCATAAATGTAATTAAAAAACTACCCAATTTATAAATAGAGAGGCGAACCTTGGTTCCTTGGGTTCTACTAACGAGTGTTTTGCCAACGCTTCTGACAGAGAAAACATAAGGCGCCTTGATGTCATACCAATCCTTCTTCGTAAAAATAGCTCTGTATCATTTTTTCATCATCAAAACCACAACCACAAACATCCATAAACTCAATGCACAGTCACTAAACCGACAAGTCAAGATACTGTTAGCAGAAAAAAGAAAAGGGTCAGCGAGAGAACCCACGCCTTCTTTTTTCCACTCTTTTGCCCTTGGAAATCCTTGTGTTCTTCCTGCAAAACAACATAGAAAACATGTAAATAACCGATCTTTTAGCGAAAATATTCATAAAAAGTAAAGATAAAGAGACATTGAACAGATCTTACCCTACGGCCATCGTTTTGCTTCAAGCATCTGCTAGTAGGAGGCAACTGAAAACCTAATCGGTTTGACTCTCCTATATAGACATATAAATATGTAATAAGTTGTTAATTACGGATTTTAAATAAATTATTTAATAAGTGAATAATTTAAAGCTGAACGAGTGTACTTGGTAATTAGGCAAAGATGAACTACCAACTAAAATACAGTTACACATGTTCTACACATCAACTAATTTTCCTAATTATCTTTGACAACTGCATTTAATTCCCTAAAATAAATAAAATAGAAATAACATTTTATTGATACTGAAGATTTAGTAGATAGAATGTCTAATATGATTATTATTAATTTTATTAAATCAAAATAATTAAACAATTGACAAATAACAAAAATGTATATACATATTAATTTAAATTAAAATTACTTTCAAAAGCAAATTTGTTTGCTTTCTTTATAATTATGGCATTTGTTATTAGCAATGTTTTAAAAACCAAACCAGACATCGAACCGAAGAAAGAAAAGGTTGAAGGTTTAAAAGTTTAACCGGTATTAAACCGCTATAAAACCGGTATATAATAAATAAAAAGTAAAAATTACAAGAATAAGTAAAAGTATAGTATAAAATAAAATAATACTAATAATGCTTATTAATATATAATAAACAAATAATAAATCTAATAATTTAAATTACGATTGAATTTAACATAAATTTAAAATATAATTTTATTTCTATATTATTATTTATTTAAAGATTCATAAAAGTTGAACTATGTTTAAAAAAAATAAAAAGGACTATAATTTTATTCTAACTTCTTTTTTAATATCCTTTAAACATACATCTTTATAGTTTAAATATTATTTTTACTACATTCTTAAATTATATTAAACAAAATTACTTATATATACTAATTAATAATTCAAGTTATTAAACAATTTTATGATAAAAATGATAATTAGTTTTTAACAATAATGACAAAATTAATTATTAGAGTGATTAATTTTAATATGTTATTATAACAAGAAATAGTTATCATTAATTTGTTATGTTTATATTGACAATAACTTTTGTAACAAAAAGTTGATGATCAAGTGACAACAAAATTTCTTGTCATAAAAAGTACGAATACTAGTGACCATAGTGATATTTCAGTTTTTGTGACAATATTAAGTTAACAGTAACTAATTGAATTTTAATTGACAAAAGTCTTCGTCACAAAATGTAAAATATCGTGTGATAAAAAACCGTTTCGTTACAACAAGAGAAAAATATTAGTGACCAACTATATTTTATCATAACAAATAGAAAATATTAGTGACTAACATATGTTTGTCACAATTACAATTCATTTCCGCCAAAATTACTTTGGCACCAAATTTTATATGCTTTTAGTGATAGAACTTAGTGATAAAAGAAATTATAACACTATTAATATATTAATAATGACAATTTAATTGTGAAAGATACTAACTTGTCACAATTGTCATTATATTAGTGACCAAAAAAATAAATCATCACAGTTAATCCAAACATTAGTGTCAATCAATTGTTTTATCACAAAAAAACCTTATATCTATGATAAAATGATAGTTAGTCACAAAAAGTTATCACTAAATTACAAATAGTAGTGACCATAGTGAAAGTTCCATTTTTGTGATAATATTAAGTAGACACTAACTAATTGAATTTTTATTGATAAATGTTTTCGTCACAAAAAGTACAATATCGTGTGACAGTAAACTGTTTCGTCACAGCAAGAGAAAAATATTAGTGACCAAACTATGTTTTGTCACAACAAATAGAAAATATTAGTGACAAATATATGTTTTGTAACAATTACCATTCATTCCCGCCAAAAATCCTTTAGCACCAAATTACATATGGTTTTAGTGATAGAACTTAGTGATAAAAGAAAATTTGACACTATTAATATATTAATAGTGGCAATTTAATTGTGAAAGATAATAAATTGACACAATTACCATTGTATTAGTGACAAAAAAATAAATCATCACAGTTAATCCAAACAACAGTGTCAATCAATTGTTTTGTCACAAAAAACCTCATATTTGTGACGAAATGATAGTTAGTCACAAAAAAGTTGTCACTAAATATCTTAACTCTTGTAGTGCTAGCTCCATACCTGGTTTCCATTGTTGAACAAATAGGGGCTGATCACCAATGTGCCAGGGCCTTTGCTTAACAATATCACCTAAATTAGTTTCATCAATGAACTTGAAAAGGATGGTGCCATCCTCCCTAAGCATTACCTTATCAGTCCTTTTTTACCCCAACGAGCCTTTACCCATGCATGAACAACTGGGAAAGCAAGTCCTTTTTACCAGCAAAAACCAATCAAGGCAGAGGACCATACTTTAGCTCTAGCCTACAGTAGTTCTATAAGAGGAGATATAATGCCATCTTTGACGATATTTTGATAATGTTTGAGTGTGCCTTTATTGTGGTAAATAGGTACCTTGTTTCTCCGCCCACTAACTGTGCTAAGATCACCAGAAGGAGTTGTCATCTTCATACCTTCTTTCTTAACGCTATGGAGAGAGCCAAAAAATCCTCCTTAGAGATGGAGGGTTCTCCTTCTTCCAAGGCCATTTGGAAGACTGAAATAGAGCCTTCCTATAAGGTAGAAGCCTCTACCAACTCTCAGCCGACGGGCACCAGCAGAGGCAAGCTCAAGACGCAGGAAAAATTTTCCAAAAGTGGAAATACTTAAATTATTTTCCCCTCACATAAATGATAAAAACACCCATAATCACCTACAGAAATACTGAACTTTGATATAAATTAGTCTTTGTTATTATATTTAGTATTATTTTGGACCTTAGTATTTATAAAATAATATTATTTACATTTTAAAACTGCATTACATTAAGTTTTTGTTAGTTCCTCATAATGAACTGTTATCTTGTCCAATGTGGCATGCTAATTGAATAATGTGGCTTTGAAATATTGATTTAAAATTTAATTTTAATTCTATTTCTTAATTTATAATTTTTTATTTATTAAAATATTACGTTAATAAATCTAATTAGTTAGAAAAATAAATTAATCTTAAGAAGAGAACCCGCCTCTCCGATGCCTTCATCAACATCACCAATGGCTAGTGATGCTACTGTTGAAGTTAAAGGTCATTCATAAAACGTGAGGAAAGGGGACAAAACAACAAAGCAAACGCTGTTGAGAAAATGCAACAAAAAAAAGAACGAGTAACTGAAAGAAAAGGCTAGTGAAATTGAAAAGAAAGAAAAAAACAAAGAGATTTGTTATTCTTTCAACATAAATCAATCAAATTAAATGTTCTTCATCACATAATATCTAAGGTAAAGATGATAGACTTAAACTTTTACAATTTCCCAAAACTTGGTTTTCAGCGCCAATGGAGGAATGTATGTTATATAGGAACGGTGCAAGTGTATATGTCAAGTTTTTAGGAATGGTATTTGTATACTAATTTTAGTATTAATATGTATTAATTAATATTAGATATTATTTTAAATAAATTTTGAAATTATCAATAATTCTTTGATTTTATATAATTAAAATGTATTTTTTGTTGTATTAATTTTATTTTTTATTAATAATTAATATTTACAGTTAGTATTAATTATATAACAAAAAAATTTTCAGTAAACACTGATGGCACGTGCACATTGTCATGCACTTAGACTTTTTACCAATAAATCATGCAACATTTAATTGTTATACATCCCAATCAAGTTAGCCTTACTAAAAAATACTAGGTATAAGACTAGCAGAATGAACAAAGAACATGGGAGACTAAAGGAGAACTTAGAGAATGCTTAAAAAATCTTATTGGGTAACTTGTTGGATGATGCCTGGATGTTATAAAAAAAGATCTTAAGGCTATTTATAGTCTTCCATATCTTAAAGAAATGACTAGGATCTACTTAATCCAATGGCCTACAATGCTCCTCTAGAATGTTCTATACTATTCTACATATATCATGTACATCATATAACTATCTACAATTTTTCATAATGTTCTATAAGGTTCTATAACGTTTTACAATCTTTCATAAGCTTCTACAAATTTCCTTAAACTTCTATAAGATTCTACAATATTTTAAAAGGTTCTAAAGACTTCTATACTCTTATAGTCTTTTATAGAGAATTCTAGAAGATTTTTTTAGACCAAACCTCTTCTTGTAGGCTATAAAACATGTAGATCGTGACATTATCTCCCACTCAATTTGGCCATATCCTCAACACATCCTTCGTGTATGCCTTGATCTTATCTTTTATGATTCCACAATGTAAACTTGTTCCCAGCTTGCCTCGTTATTAGGCAACCCTTCCATTTGAAAAAGTAGTTAACACAATTTGGATGGGTCCATCTTTTTAGTATAACGTGATGTGTCAATATCTCTTCATCATCTCTCGTTCAGGCATCATAGTAATGGCAATAGGGACTCATTTTTATTCATTTGGCTTGGGTGCCTTCCTTATCCTCATGGTAAGATTTAAGGAGACTCATATGAAACACATGATGCAACTTTAGATAAGAGGGTAATGTCAAATGGTAGGCTAGCTTACCAATCCGCTTCTCGATAGGAAAAGATCCCTTGTAGCGTTACTAACCCTTTGTGTAACTTAACAAATCTTTGGCTTTAATGGGAAAGAAGCTTTACGAAAGCTAGGTCTCCCTTGTTAAACTCCAAGTGCATCCTCTTTGCATCAACCTACTTCTTTATCCTTTTCACGACCTTTGCTAAGTATGCACTTGATATATCAATCTTTTCATACTAGCCTTTGGCAAAATTAAACGCTGGAGGACTTAAGCTTGATATGTCGATCTTTTCATACCAATCTTTGGCAAACTTAAATGGGGAAAGACTTGGGCCTTTGTAGGAAATAGCAAGAGTGTGCGGGTCATTGGTTATTAGCCAATTGCAATCTCAAATGGGTTGGTTATCGCCAACTCACTTTTTTACAAATTGTATGAAAATTGTGCAACATCAAGCAACTTCACCCAATCGCTTTAATTGGCACTCATATAATGCCTCAAGTACAACTCCAATAACGTGTTCACTTTTTTAGTTTGCCCATCCATTTGGGGGTTAAAGCTAGTGGAGAAGTTGAGTTCAGACCCTATTAGCTTAAACACTCCATCCAAAACCTTCCCATGAAGTGAGTGTCTCGAACACTCACAATTATTTTTGTTATGTTCCAATACTTTACTACACATATGAAAAATAAAAATGCAGCATCCTCGATTGTAAACTGTATTGGTACAAGGATGAAAACTCCATATTTTCTAAGGAAATCTACCATTATCATGATATTGCCACATCCTTCAGACTTTGGTAGGCATATGATGAAATCTATAGAGATACTCTCCTATGGCTTCTCTAGAATGGTTAATTGCTTTAACAAACACGCTAATTGGTGTTGATTTGTCTTGTTTTGTTAGCATATAAGACATAAGACACATCTTCACGTAGAGTTCAATGTTGTTATGCATTTGGGGCCAATAATATGCATACTCCACAAGTTTCAATGTTTGATTTGATCCCAGATGTCCTACTTACTTAGAATCATAGAACTTTTGAATGATCTCCTTTCTCAGCCCTTGTCATTTAGGCACATAAACTTGGTCCCCTTTATTGATAAGTACTCCATCATGAAGTCAAAATCGACATGCCTTCCTATGACTTGCCAACTCCAACAAACTATTGGCTTACGAGTCCTGTTCAAGTCCCTCTTTTATTGGACCATCTAGAGAAAAACTTAAGCTTGTGATGGTAGCAAACTCCCTTTTTCCATTAAGGGCATTGGCAACTAAATTTACCTTTCCAGGCTTGTACTCTATGAAAAAATCAAACTCGGCCAAGAATAATTTCCATTTAACTTGTTTTGGTGTTAACTTCTTTTTTTGTGAGGAAGTAGCTATTGGTGACATTATCCATCTTCAGCACGTACTTAGACCCCAACAAGTAATGCCTTTAAGTTTGCAAGAAATGCATCGCTGCAATCATCTCCTTCTTTTAGACCACATAACGATACTCAACCTTATTTAGGTTACAACTATTATAAGCTATTGAATGTCCATCTTACATCAAAATAACATTAGTGAAAAATCGAAAACATCAATGTGAACCTTATATAGCTTGGTTTAATTAGGAGGGTTAACATATTTGAACTCCTCAAGGATATGGGAGATTGCCTTAGCTAACTCCTTTGTTGATGAGTCCTCTCCTTTTCCTTTACTGCCACCAAATATATGAATTGTTTCTTCTTTACGTCTTTGAAGAGATGAATGGTTGATAGTTATAGGTGAATAGGTTTCCTTTATGCGACAAAGGTACCATACATACATTTCCTTCCTCCAAGATACACATGGTATTGGCGAAAGGAATAGGTATGGCCTTAATGCGATCTATGAACTCGATTCCAAGTATTATAGAATAATCATATAAAAGAACTACATATAAACACCACTCCATTCTCCAAGAGATTCCTTTACATTTCAAGTGACCCCAAAAGTAGATATTGGCTTTGAATTTACCGCTTTGTGCCACCCTGGCTCCTTATTATACTTAATGCCCAACTGATTTGTTTCTTCTACGTGAATGAAGTTGTTGGAAGTATAGTTTCATGCAATTTACTTAAAATAAAGGAGATAAATATGATTTCATTATCCCGTTTGTTTATTTATTATTGTATAATGCATGATTTATTACTTTTTTTAGAAATTTATGTTGTGAATTTTCAAATCAAGGTAATTAATAATGTTTTTTTTAGGATTTTCATATGATAATGTACAAGTGCATAAAGATTTTACATTATACAATGATAACTTTGTCATGATTTTAAGCTTAAATAGGAAATTTTGAAGATAACATATGAGTATGTCCTTTATACTTATAGAATTGTTTGAATGCCAATAAGAATGTAATCACTACAATGGCCTTTTTAGTTAGTATTTAGGCTCTTTTGTTTGCATGTTAAGGAATGTATTTGATTTCATATTTATTTTTTTCCCACTGATGTTAATCTTATTTGAAAATTTAAGATATGCATAAATTCATTTGGCAGGGATAGTTATAACATAACCCACAAGTGGTAGAATCACATAGTGTGTGCTCTAAACCACTTTTATATGGAGATCTTTTCTTTATGTATTACTTATTTGCTTACAATTGTTTCATGATATATTTGATAAGATGCTTATTATGTATATTATTTATGGCTTTTACTATCATTGTTATCCTATATTTATATTGATTATATAAATTTTCTATTTTGTAATCAATATTTATGTAAATAATAATATCAACTACTATTGAAACCTTAACTGGTTTAATTTCAAGAAGTGAAAATAGGATGTGGACCTTGAGATGACATACATTAAAATGATCATGTTCAAGGAAAAGAAATTTATTCCCATACCTGTCAATATAGAAGTTAAAGTTCATACAACCTAGGAAAAGTTGGATAAGATTTGTTATTTGACCATCAACAGGTCTATACTTGACTATCTGCTTAATGAACTACAGAAATAACTATATCAAAGGACTTTCTTAGTAATGTTTCTTAAAAGAACAAAGTTTCTTCTAATGCTAAAATTAGAACTATTTTGAAAGAACTATATTATATAGGTGCACTAGGGTAGAGACAGTGAGCGAATATATCATCAAGATGGTCTATTTATAGAGTAAAATCAAAACCTTAAATATAGTAATTTCTGATGCTTACATTGTTTACTAAACTCTGAATACACTTCTATTAGGGTTTAGTATCCTTGTTACCACCTATAACTCACAAGATGAAACCTGGAACATTAGTTCTCTTATTTCCTACTATGTAGCATAGGAAGAAAAACTAATGAACACAATATAAACAAGTTTAATAGCCACTAATACTCTACCTTAAAACCAAACCCAAACAATCTAATGGTAAGGCTCCTAGAAGCTCTTCATTGAAAAAACTTAGATATATGGGTGGTGTAAAGAACCCAGAGGATATAATAAGGAATATGATATGCTTCTTTTATAAGAAGAAAGGTTAGGAAAGAAGATTGCATAAAGTAAAAGGCTTTAAAAGAAAAAAACGAATTATCAAGTAACTTTAGGGATTAGATAGACACTAAATATTCACGACATTACAAATATGCGAACATGGTTGTGTATGTTTTTGTAATCTTGGAAAGTTTT
>JAOQMM010149909.1:0-12072 GCA_027563515.1 Erythroxylum platyclados | reverse complement strand
GGAGGGTTGATTATTTGAGATTATTTATCTTCTTTTTCCTTAAAAACTTGTGTTTACTATTCAACCACTAACTCCTTCATTCACCAATAGCATCTTCATCTTGGTCATGCTTTAGTTAGTAAAATTCACCCTTTAATTTTTCTTGGACTATTATGATCTACAAAATTTAGGTCGTTTAAATGCTTAGTTGTCAACTTGCCAAACAACCTACTTTGTCTTTTAATGATAATGGTTCTATTTCAGACAATTCACTCAATTCATTATGATATTTGGAGTCCTTCCTCTATTTCTTCAACCAATGGTATTTTTACTTTGTATTATTTATTGATGATTATTCTCGTTTCACTTGAAACATCATTCTAAGTTACCAAAAACTTATATCACTAATAAGTGTATATTTTGCACATTTATAAGTGATAAATTAGCATGTAATTTATCATCTGTAGCATGTCTTATGTGCAATACATGAGAATTTTCAATATTTAATTCTTTGAATTGTAGATGACAATCGAAACAAAATTTTGGATTTGAGTGCAACATTCTTTATAGTTATCCAATAGAGGAAAAATTGAAGTCAATTAGAAACTAATATGATGGATAATAACTTAGTAGAAGGAAACATAGATTAGTTCAAGCTTAAGGATGTCAAAAATTAGAGAATTAGGTAACAAAGGCTAGACAGATGCCAAATAGGTTAAAAGAACAGGCGGTAGCTTCCTAGGGGCCTCAAGAGCTTGAGAAATAGTAAAAAGGGTACTGATATGGGATATAGTCTCTATTCTAGACTTATAAGGGTTAGAGTGATGAAGAGAAAAAACGATATGGACACTAATGTTAAAGTTGTGTATAACATCGAGTCTGTAGCATGAAATTCGAAGACGCACATAAATATAATTTCATTGACCTTTAGGCAATTTATATGTAATCCTAAACTATAAATATTATTCTTAGGGTTAATTTTGGAGGCGTCTTTAGTCACTCTTTCATTCAATTATTTTTCAGACTTTCTTAGCATCAATGAAAGCTTATAAGCAAGATTAGGGGAAGATTCATTGCAATCTGGAAACAATTTGCGGAGATTTCTTCTATCTCTTTCTTCTTTACTTTCTTTTATAATAAGAATATTTGTTTTTTTTCAATTGCATTATGTTTACTATATAATTTGTTATATAAGATTAAACAAGTATGTTGACTACTTTACTTGGGGATATAAAGAAGTTATGGTTTGTTGATAGTAAAATGGCTTCTTGACTATACATTATCACTTTCCAATGTATTGTTTGGTCTCCAGGTGCATTGTATTACCATGTCACTGCTCGATAAAAAGAGAAAAATCAGAACCATAAGCACATTTCCTTCAAATATTGGTAGAATATGCCTACCAACCGGAGTGTTGACTACTTTATTTGGGGAGAGTTGTTAAAATTGAATACATAATAGTGTTAAAAAATGAAAAAATAAAGTGATAACCGAAGATATAATACATAAGATGATTATATCAATAAAAGTTGGGTGTGTGTGAATGTCTAAACTTGGTGGTTTGATAAAAGAAAAAGAAGAAGAAATATAAGAGATTGCTTAATCAATTATCACATACATCACATTCTTTCTTATTCATTGTTTTCTTTGATTTAATAACCTTAATAGTTTTTGGAAAGTGAATTGTATGTTTATATTTTGTAACCTATTTCATATTTTAATAAATAAATTATTTATTTTAATGATAATTATCATAATTTGATCATGACAACACAAAATAATTATAACAATAATAAAAGAGAGTGAGAGAAATAGATACAAAATCGATTTATAAGATCCAGTCAAAATTTTTTTATTTATATCTACTTTTTAAGAGCCATTTTAAAATTTATTATCTTTTTCTTTTATTTTTATTTAAAATGAATCTTTGTGAGATAACTTGTTTTGATTGAAACCTTTCACCATTAACCTTGCCTTGTGCTTCATCAGCTTATCATCATCTTTCTTTATCTTAAACACTCATTTATTCTTCATTGCCTTTTTGCCTTTTGGAAGCTTTACAAGCTCATATGTATCATTCTTCTTCAATGAATGCATCTGTTATGTCATAATTGCAAGCCAGAGACCTTTTTTTTCACAAAATGCAATCTCTTGCATATTCTCAGGCTCCCCCATAGCAGTAACCAATAGATATTATATACTCAGATATCTAGTAGAAGGTCATTTCTCCCTGGTTGACCTTCAAAGCTATATTTCATCAGCTGTTGGATACGATTATTTTCCTTGCTCATTATCCTTAACAACTTCATTTTTAGTATTTTCTAAATGCGGTTGATGTAACTCATCATTATTAGGCTGTATCTGATCACCATCAATGTATGTTTGATCACACATTCCATCTCCTTCACCTGTAGACTACTCAGTAGTGGGAGAAAATGGAGGAGAGTTTACAATATCATAGGATGAGCTATTGTGTGTTTACTTATCTCCTTTCAAAATATTAGTCACTACTATTAATAGTGTCCAATTTTTGAAGTCGTCACCTCCCGTCACAAATATCTCCATCATTATTAAAATAGTGACTAATTTAAGAAAATGGTAACAATTAGAAAACACTTTTATGATAAAAATATTGACACTAAAAAATATAAAATGTGTGACAATGCTATATAGTCACAGTAACTTTACATATTTATGAAAAATTTGTCAATATAAATAATATAAAGTAATAACAAGTATAGTCGTAACAGTAATTCATTTTATTGTGACAAAAGTACTGACCCTAAAAACTATGGAATATGTGACAAAACTATATGGTTACAATAACTTTACATATTTATGACAAGTTTGTCGATACAAATACTATAAAGTAGTGACGAATAAAGTTGTAACAGTACTTCATTTTATTATGACAACATTATCGTCACTAAAATAATTGAAAATAGTGACAAAATATTTGCCACTCGTGCTTTTTTTAATCAGTGTCCATTACTTCTTGGTCACCAAAATTTTAAGAAAAAAGTGTCAACATCATTTTGTTACAAAAATGAAAATTTGTTCTCATAAAAAATATTGTCACTAATATTGTCAGAAATAAAACTATTAATTCAACAATGGAATTGCATTAGTGGTAAAAGAAATTTTGCATCAGTGACCATATTGTCTAACAAATTTCGTTACAAGTATGAGAGTCATATGTTACAATAATGATGTCACTACATAAGATTATATGTTACAATAAATTTATCATTAATGTATTCATATTTGTCACAAATAATATTGTTAAATTTGACAGTTTAATTGCTTAATCGATAAAATTTTTCGCATTGGTGGCCATAAAATAGAAGCTTTTTAAAATGATGTTGTCATACAAGCAAATAAAAGTTATTAGTATATATGAAAAATATATATAAATCACCAAAATGTACAAAATTCTAAATTTCAATGTATAAAATTGAAAAATTTAATATCCAGGACAATTATAGTTATTACAATTATGCCAAACTACTACGTACTAATTTAAGGTAAAATTCTCTAAGGTAAATTTCTGGCTATTCTTCCAGATGAAGTTTGCTATTGATTTGCTTCCTACAAAATAAATAAAAAATAGAATCAATTAATTAGTTTATAAAATATTAATCTATAAATTTAGTAATAACGTTTTATAATAATTTAATGATAATGATACGAAGAAATATTAACTATTCTAGATTTTATAAATTTAGAAACTTACAAGACTACTCCTGGCCGCCTTTTGCTTTTTTGGGTGATAGATTATGAAGCCAAACTATTCATCATTATAGCCAACAAAGACGCAAGTTATTGCCTTTGAGTCAAGCTTCTATCTCTCATCCTTAGTTATATGTCTAAATACCTTACAGCCAAATACTCTCAGATGATGATATATGGGATCTTTACTAGTTCATGCTTTCTTAGAAATCTCAAATTTCAATGGAATTGAGGGAACTCGATTGATCAAATAGACTGCAGTTTGGATTGCTTCACCCCAAAATGTCTTTGGCAACATGAACATCTTAAGCATGCAATAAAAAATTTTCCACAATAGTTATGTTCATCCTTTTAATAATAACATTATGTTGTAGAGTTTCTAGTTCGATCTTTTTATATCTAATGACATGTGATATACAGTAATCTTTAAACACCTTAGAAGTATACTTACCTCCATTATTTATTCACATGCAATTCAATTTCCTCTTAGCTTCCCTTTTTACCATGACATGAAACTTCTGGAAAGTTTCAAATATTTAACTCTTTGCTCTTAACATATAAACCCAAGTCTTCCTTGAAGGGTCATCAATGAATGTAACAAAGTATTTGTTACCTCCTAGTGACTCTTCCTTAATAAGGCCAGTGACATCTAAATGCACTAACCTCAATATCTCTATCTTTCTTGTAGATCATTTCTTGAAAGAGACTCTATGTTGCTTACCAAAAAATGATTACAAAGATTAAGGGGTAAAGACTTTTTGATTGGCATAAGGGATTCACTAACCAATAACTTTATTCCTTTTTCGTTCATGTGCCCTAAGTGTTGATGCCACAAATTTGGAGAAGTTTCCTCTTCGATAGTATATGCTTTTCCACCACTACACACGTTTAAGTGTTTCTTGTACAAAGTGCAATATGGCTCTCCTCAAGCAACTGTCATAGTTCTCTTAAATAGTTTCCACTTTATATCACTCGATCTAACACATTTGTCAATAATAGATTTAGCCTTAAATTGGGAATATATAGTACATATCTCAAGGTTAGCAAACATCTGACATTTGTTTGAACTTAGATATGACCTATACCGATAATCTTAGCAAAACTTTGATTACCCATCTTTACACTCCCAAAGTCTCTGCTTTTATAGTTTGAGAAGTGCTCTACTTTTGGAATACAATGATACGAAGATCCCTGTCAATCAACCAATCAGAACCTGAGTTACTGACATGGAAGCATTCGCTTGTCACACAAATTAACAACACTTCATCATCCGTGCTTAAAGCAGTTGCCCCTGTACTCTTATCATCTTTATCATTCAAATGATCTTGCTTTTTTTTATCCCTTTTTCACTTGTAACAGGACCTCTTAATGTTTCTTAGCTTATCATAATAATGACATGTCTTTACGTATTTGTCACTTCTAGAGTTTGATCGATTCTTAGACTTGTCATGCCTTTTAGGATGCCTGCTCTTGTTCCTTCCCCCGCTTTCTGCTGTGAAAGCTTCTACGTTATCAACTCTCATCTCTTTTATTATGATTTCTTCATTAAACATACTTTCTTTGATTACATACAAAAAGAGCACACCTGTAGGAGTTAAATTGCTAATGGTTACCACCAGCGTCTCCCAACTATCTGGTAGAAAACTTAACAGGAACAAGGTTTGAAGCTCGTCATAAAAAACGATCCTAATTATTGTAATCTTGTTGATTGTATCCTAAAAATTACTCAGATACTCTAACACATATTTCCCAGCTTTTTACTTCAAGTTCAGAAGTAATCAGAGAGACCCTATTATGAGTGGTCTTCTATTCATAAAGTCCTTTTAGCTTTTTCCATAACTTAAAAAGATCTGTTTCTTGAGACACATGATTGAATATGCTAAATTTGTTGATATCAATCCATTGTCAAATCGTGCCCAGAGTTTTCCACTTATCTTTTCCCATTCTTTATCTAATATATTTTTGGGCTTTGAATGAACATCATCCTTCACACCTTTGTCCATGTCAATAGGATCAAATAGATCCTTACAATACAGAAAGTCTTTCATCATGAGCCTCCAAATAGAGTCCTTTGTCGATGTCAACTTGACCATAGAGCCATTTCCACATTTTATCACAATGGATCTGATATCACTTATTAGGAGAGACAATAAAACAAGAACAAGAATACAGCTCTCTAAAATGTCAACCAAATAGTAACAACCAAGTAATCTATTCAAGTTTAATCAGATATTATCAGTATGAGGATAAAAACTCAATAAAGAAACGAACACCAAGATTTATGTGAAGAACCATCTAGTGTAGAGGAAAAAACCTCGGGCCAAATCGACAAGCAAATCCACCGATCACAATTAAGTATTTACAAAGTTTGATCTCTTATCCCACAACAAGTTATCTCACAAAGTTTCAGAATTGAAACTAAAGCTAATAAGTAAATCAACAAACTATGAACCTAATCCCAAAATCAATCAAACAAGGATGAGAATTATAAACTACTTGCTCTCTCACTCTGCTTTCTTTCCCTTTTTGGCATTTTTCCACCTCTCAATCAACAAACCTATGTCTTTTCCTCTTTATATCTTAAATTAGGTTTTTGTATCATACACGGTCACATACACTATCAAGTAAATGACTATGTCTCTTTTAGTGTCACTTAAATCGTAGATGTGCATGGTTATAGAGAGATACATGATCGTTACACATAGCCATGCATATCATGGACATGGGCATGTACAGAACTATGTATGTCTTCACCTTTCACATCTTTCTTCACATTGTTCTAAAGACTTACACGGTTGATCCACACAGCTGTGTAGCACCCTTCATGGTCATTTCTACCCCAGAACAACTTCATCCAACTGTCTTTCAACTTGTCTTCACTCGTTTGTCTTTCCTATAAACTATAAAGGCATAATTGTTTACCAAAAGTCTCGAAATAGGGTTGAACACTCAACAACAGTGAGAGCTTGTCATATTTTTCCATGAAACAACCATATTTCTCAAGTGCACTAACCACCCACTTACCACTGGCAAGCGAAGAACTTGTTCCAGGCTTCAAATCTTCTTACGAAAAGTCTATGACAAGTAGCTCAATGATTGGAGGTGATAGAAAAGTCAGGATTGTTGATAATAAAATGAGTTCTTGGCTATGTATCACCACTTATTAGTGAAGGAGAAGGTAGAATAGTAGCGGCCTATGTATAAAGTTCAATGGAGGACCTTGAATTCCTGATGTAGAAGTAGAAATAAGTAGCTATCACTAGCCCACCATAAATGGCTTTATAGAAATCTCTGGTATAAAGGAGAATTCATATTAACTAGACAAAATTAATAAGATTCTTAAAACAATAGTGTTAAAACAATGGTAATATTCTTTTAAATCAATTATGGTTGCGGAATTATCACTAGACAAATTATATAGTTTGTACAGAAATTTTAGTGAAGTAATTAACTAAATGTGTACGTACAATATTATGTACGTATTTCAAATAAATTATTTGATAGATTAATAATTTAAAGTCAAGTGATAAACTAGATGATAAAAAACTTTTTTATACCATTTTGTGTCTTTTAGCCATAAGTTCTTGGGTGAGCCTACATATTTTTTCACTAGCAATTTTACAAATAGGAATGAGTTAGATTATTGTATTTGTTAGCTACTCGCCTTAATTCATATGCATAATAAATAATTAAAATGTTACAAGAGTTTGTATAGTTAAATAATTAGGTGTTGAAAATTGAAAAGGAGAAAGTTGAAAGAATGTCACGTTCTACTAATAAAAATCAGGTGTTGAAAATATAACAGATAGAGTTGGTAAAATGTCACGTTCTGCTATTACAAATCATCAAAATGTCACGTTCTGCTATTACAAATCATCAACATAAATAAGGGAGAAATAATAAAGCATAGAACAGATAGAGTTGGTAAAATTTCATGTTGTACTAATACAAATCATCAACATAAATAAGGGAGAAATAATAGAGGTTAAAGTCTCTATAAAATTCAAATTTTAAACTAATTAATGAAAATGAAATTGTGGCAAAATAAAAGGCAATTTTTACTCACGTCATTTTTAAATTATTTTTCTTAGTTGTTTTTTGAAAAAATGTGTAGTTATGCATCAACTAATAGAGATAGACCAATCAAAAAAACACAAAATATATGAGAGACTCAGATTTTGATACATAAATTCCACAATTCATCTCTAAATCAGCCCTCTTTTCGTTGTGTTCCTTTTTCTTTTTTAAGATAAGGTAATCTGGCAATAATTTCTAGGTGTATCAGTTTTGACATACCAATTAAAAATGGATATATGAGAATTTAAAATACTAAGGAGACTCTTGTAGGATTATTAATTAACTCTTGTGTGATAAGTTATATATAAAAGTAAATAGATTATTGAAGACTCATTTCAATTTCGACGTAAACTGTTATCACAAATTATAAGTACATATCAAACAAAGTAAAATGCAAGATAATAACACTGTGAAACTAAAGTTAGATATTAACTACTACAAATTTGAGAACGTTGTCGTTGGGTGTTAAAAGGAGTAGAACATAGTATAGTACTTAAACACCATAGTACGCTCTTATACTGGAGTCCTCGCCTGCATAAATGGCTTTGCCGAAGTGGTGCATCGTGTCATAATGGTTGAAAGTTCATTATTTTACAATTATATGTTGTCGATATTCTTTTAGCTGCTAATGGTTTGGGCTTGTTACATGATGTAAAGATATTTCTCTCTAATAACTTTGAATTGAAAGATATGAGTGAGACATCTTATGTGATTGGAATGGAAATATTCCGTGACAGAACACAAGGATTGTTAGGGTTGTCTCAGAAAGGATATATCAGTAAAGTATTAGAGATTTAGGATGGAAAAATACTTAATAGGGGTAATTCTAATTCAGAAGGTGGATAAATTTAGTGAAATGCAATGTCCCAAGAATGATTTGGAATGAAAGGAAATGAAATCTATTCCTTATGCATCTATAGCTGGGAGTCTGATGTACATTCAGACTTGTAATCGGCTGGATATCAGTTTTGCTATTGGAATGCTAGGCCGATATCAAAGTAATCTCGGATTGGACCACTGAAAAACTGCAAAGAAAGTTCTTAGGTATTTACAAGGAACCAAGGATTACATGCTCACATACAGAAAATCAGATCAGTTAGAAGTGATCGGTTATTCATATTCAGACTATGCTAGTTGCGTAGACTCAAGGAAATCTTCCTTTGGTTATTTATTCTAACTAGTAAGAGGGGCAATTTCTTGGAAGAGTAGAAAGTAGTCTGTCATTATTACTTTCCACTATGGAGGCTGAATTTATGGCATGCTTTGAGGCCACTATTCAAGCATTGTTGTTGCGGAACTTTCTCTTAGGGCTAGGTATTGTCGACAGTATAACTAGACTACTAAGAATTTATTATGATAATTCTGCAGCTATCTTCTTCTAAAAAAATGACAAGTATTCTAAGGGCACTAAACACATGGATTTGAAATACTTGTTAGTCAAAGAAGAAGTGCCAAAACATAAAATGTCAATTGAGTATATTGGAACTTATATGATGGTAGTGGATCTGTTAACTAAAGGATTACCGCCTAAAACATTTACTGGCCATGTTGAAAGGATGGGCATTATAGGTAAGTCCTTGTTAGCATGAGATTATGTTATGTATGTACATATGTTTGGATATTTGCTATTATTGTTTTGACATTTTATGAATTCAATTAATGTTATGTTTTTACTTATTTGTTAGTTGTCACATTATGTTGTGTACACACATTGTTTATTGTGATGACAAATTATATTTTGAGAAAACATTAAAGCTGAGAATTACAGTGGTTCTCAATTACAATTATTTTGTGTTAAGATGATTGTATGATACATGGAAGGAATCATGTCGTTAGATGACCTGTGACCACCATGATCCCATTATTTCAATTCATTCAAGGTTGATGGCTTGATAGATTCAATGTATGGTGCACAATTGTGTTTTTGGATCATCAAGTCGTAACATCGACTAAGTGGGAGATTGTTAGATTAATTTGATAATTATGTGTGACCCATATTACTTTATTTGATTCTAATATAAAGTGGGCCCAAAATAATGGTTATTGGGCTTGTTAAAGGTAATTAGAATCATAGGGTTAATTAAATAAAGAAACCCTTCCCTCTCCCTTTAGTTTTTGAAGTTACGTTAACGGATATCAAAGAATAGACGTTCTTGCATCATTGAAAAAGAACGAAGAAAAGGACGAAAGTGAGAGTGAATAAAACTTTACATAAAGAAGGCATTTGCGAATAAGAAGGGATTATACGAGCATGGATCAAGGTTAGTAATTTTTTCTTTTGTTTATAACATAAATATTAGGGTTTTAAGGTGTTGAATTAATTGTGTCATAAACGATTTTGGATGAATTCTATGGTTGAAATGTTGCTTAGAATGCTAAAGTTTAAATCTTACATATTTATTTGTATTTTGTTTGATTATTGAATTTAGTGTTTAATCTTCTTAAAGGTAAGAGAGAGACACTTTAGAAAAATTTCTTAATATTTAAAAATTTTAAATTTTTTATAATTTCAATTTTTACAAAAAGAATCCTTAGATTTTGATAAAAAAACAATAAAATACATGTGATCTGAACACCATACTAGTGCCAATAAAATGCTATTTACATGATAATTTAACTCAAGTTTTAAACTCGAACTAAACTAATTAAAATTGACTCAAACTAATAATTTATTATAATTATTTTAAATTATTAATTTAATTTAAATTTAATTAGTTAGAGTTAAGTTTAAGACTGAGTTAAGTTACCATATTGGTAATATTTAATTAGTTTATATTTGAAATTTCTACTGCATGTATTTCATCGTTAATTTTTAGTTAAAGTATAAAAGATTAAATTGTTCTAAAAAATTGAAAACAAAAAAGTGTTTTTTTTCAACAATTTTAAAGATTAAAGAATTTTAAAATTTTTAAGACTACGTTAGAAATCTATTTCTTTTACCTTCGTCTTAATTCACGTGAGTCCAATGATAAACAATTAAAATGTTACACTAATTTGTATAGTTGATTTGGAATTAGACAAAACGTCACATTCTATTAATGAAAATTATGAACATAAATAAAGGAGAAACGGTAGAGCTTGGGGGCTCTAAAATTTAGATTTTAAAGAAAATTTTTAAACTAATTGATGAAAGTGAAATTGTGTGCAGACCAATTTTCAAGAAATGGTAAACGTTATCTTCAAACATTGGTAGATTATGCTTATCTTTTCAAACAATTGGTTATATAAGATTGAATCAGTGTCTTGACTACTTTATTTGGGGGAGTATTACTTAAAATTTGGCACGACATTCATTGAAAAAAATGAATGATTAAAAAATTTAATGGGTTTGGTTCAACCGTAAAAATTTTGAATCTTCTAACTTTTCGATTCGATTTATTTTAATAAATTTTGTTGTTAAAAAATGATTAATTTGTTAATTAATCGGTCAATTTTTATAAATTAATAAGTTCTTATAAACTAAAATTAATTAATTAATTTTCATTTAACAATCTCTTTTTTCAATTAAACTTCAAATTTTTCGATAAGTAAAGACAATACCTTTCAATCATGTTTCAAATTATTTACTTTTATTTAATCTTTAATCGGCTTTATAGCAGTCTAATACCAGTTGAACATTTTACGAATTATAGGTACATATTAGACAAAGTAAAATAAAAGACATATCAGACAAAGTAAAATATAAGTACATATCACTCTGATACTAAATTTGAGGATCTTACGATAAATCTGGGGGACTTAAACTCTCATCAAATTTGAGAAAGTTTTTGAAACCTTTAACCAACCCTTTGTCGGGTGTTAATAGAATTAGAAGGTAGGGTAATCCTTGTAACTACTTGATCCTCATATCAAGAAATGGCGATCAACTCTGGAAAAATTGTCATTAAACTGTTCATACTTTTACAAATTATCTTATTGTATATAGATAATGTCATGGTTTTGATCATATTCTCGAACATTGTATAACGCATCCTCCGCGACTAAAAGGCAAGTTCTTTAAATCCAAGAATGTCTCAAAGTCTGGATCTTCCTTTGTCATTGTCGCTGACAATGAGGACTCTACTATTATGAATGATCATGAGGCACTAACCAAATATGTTATCTTTTCCAATTCCAATTCTGTCACTATTGTTGTTACTAAGGGCTTACTGCCATCGTTAATTATGAGTGATATTGAGACTCACTCAAACAGGTTATCCCTTTTGAGTTTCTTTACTATTACATTTGTCACCTTAACTCTCATTGGTTTTATGATTTTGCATGTTGTAACCATATAACTACTAATAT
>JAOQMM010149845.1:0-12078 GCA_027563515.1 Erythroxylum platyclados | reverse complement strand
CCTCTGTAGACCATGAACCGTCGGGAAGCTGATGCTTCATCACCCAATCTAAACATTCTGGAAATAACGGCTTTCCTTTAGAACTCGGGACCATGGCCACCCATGCAGTGTCGTAAGGAGATACTGACACGTCAAAATTCCTCGACATCTCTGACAAATTTCTGTTCCATCTCACTCTCTTCAGTTCCATTTATCTGAGTGTTTTTGACACACAGGAGTTTGAGCTTGTGATCTTATATTAATGGAAACCAACAAATTCAAATCACAAACTTACTTTTGTAGCAACCATACTACGATCCAGTGATCTGGGGTCTAGCTGCTGCAACTGAGACCTCGCTTCTGTTGGGGGCGTTCCCGAAACAAAATCAGATACAAGACGCATAGACTGATGAATGCAAAAAGATGATTAAGTTAGATGACTAACCAAAGGATGAAAGGTGGTGGTGCTTCCTTTGGCCGTGGATTCTAGGAAGCTTGGGGACAATAGCACTGTTCGCAACCAACATGACTACCGAGTGAATTTGATTAATGATGGATTGGATTTGGTTGTGGGAGATCACAGGAGGTAGCTAGGTATTTAATTTATAGACACAGCAGCTTCAACTGTCGCAAAGAATGGAACGTATTTTCCATGTCTGCCACTGCACTCCATCAACTGTAGAATTCAATCACGAATCCTAAGACGGAGGAAGGTTTTAGTCTTCCGGTCGACTCATTATTCTTAGTGCATGATTTATAAAATAGTTTAAATAATTGTTTTTCTAAATCGGATTATTAAGATGTAAATAGAACGATAAAAATTTTAAAATAAAACTCTTAGTATGATATGCTTAAGTTGGAGACATTTATATATAAATGCTTTTAAAAATAATTATACAGTCCTAATATTAAAAAATTTAATATCATTTGTGTTATTATGGACTGATTTATTATGTTTTGGTAAGAGACGGAAGAAAGACAACTTCCACCCAACTATGATCTATGACCACGACTAATATAATTAATCAAATATTATTAATATAGTATCTTAAATTAGTTATATGTCTAAGTAAATCAAATTATATAAACAATATTTGATTAATTCACACTTTAACATTTTTTTTAGGTTATATATACTAAATGAACTATACGTATCAAAGCCAAATTTCATTGTATCCAAAAGAGTTAAATGAACCCTAACATTTATACTGATATACAAAATGGGCCTTAACATTATACGGCATTTAAATTGAACTCTAACATTTGTAAAACGTTCAAAATGAATCATAACGTTTGGAAAACATTCAAATTGAACTCTGACCACTAATAGTGTTAGGGCACAGTCAATTATTAGCTGAAGTGATTTTTTATAAAAATTTGGCCAAAAGGGCAAAATAACCTCTAACGTTTACATTAATATTTGAATTGGACCCTAATGATTCAAAGTATTCAAAATGAACCATAACATTTACAAAACGTTTAAAATGAACCATAACGTTTGGAAAACGTTTAAAATGAACCTGACTGGACGGAATTACTGACAGTGTTAGATTTTCATCAGTTAATTGCTTACGTGGTATTTTTTTAATTTTTTTAGGTGGGACCCACTCTGGTATTAATGTTAAATTTTTTAAAAACAAAAGCAGGTCCCACTATATCTTAAACACTACGTTAAGACCGTTAGAAAGCTTCCAAGAAATTAACATGGAAGTTTTTTCATTCTTGACTTGTGATCACTGTTTTCCAGGAGAAGGTTTTTAGAGGTACAGATATTGTAGCCATTTTACTGGAGTGGGTTCTTGCTAGGATGGTATTAAACCAAGATATTCAAGCCAAAGCTCAAGCTGAGATCAATGATGTTGTTGGAAGCTCAAGGTCTATTTGTGATGGTGATATTCAACACCTTTCTTATCTTCAAGCAACAGTGAAGGAGACTCTAAGGGTTCATCCACCAAGACCTTTACTTTCCTGGGCTCGTTTATCCATTAACGATATTCATCTTGGTGGTAGCTTCATTCCTGCAGGAACAACAACTATGGTCAAACTCTGGGCAATCACACACGATGAAGAAGAATGGGCTGAACCAGAGAAGTTCAAACCAAAAAGATTCATGGATAAGGACGTAGAATCCTAGAAAGCAAAATTTAGTAGGTAGGGAGACAACCTTTTTCACTTCTCAGTCCTTAAAATTTTTCATTGGAAGACAGTGGACTAAAGAGATTTCACCACAGCCCTGGAAACCTGAGCAGAATGCAGGCGGAGCAGTAAAAAGGACTTGAGATTCCTGATGCTCTTAATACTCTTGAGGATGTTAATGATGGACTATCTGATGAAGAAGATGATACTTTGTTAGCATTACCAAGTGAACAGAGCAGCAATGAATGCCTCCAGCATAATTAGAAGTCACGTCCTAAGTATGTACATATTATGAGCAAGCAAATGGTGGGTATATATGTATCAGTTTGGGTTCGTAAGAGGTTGAAAAGGCATATAAGCCATTTGACGGTCTACCCTGTTGGAGTTGGTCTTATGGGCTACATGGGAAACAAGGTAATGTCTGTGCCCATTCTTCGTTAGTCTATTGTGTAGAATATTGCGTTAATATAGAGACAAGAAGTATCAAGTTCACAATCATTCTTAGTGTTGGTCCCTTAAGACCCAAACCCATGCTTTTCTTTCTCATTTCTGGAACTCTTGTTAGCTAGTTGTGGCTGACTGATGCAGAGATCAATTTCTGTCAACACGTTCATACAAATGCATAAATATAAGAGATCAACATATGAAGAAGACATACAATAGAATAAAGAAACAAACAATAGCAACAAAAGAGAAACGAACAGATATGTGAAATGTTTGAAATGCCTTTACTTTACTCGTATCTCCCTATTTTTTAACCTAACATGCAAAAACTTCACGGACATGGTTATTTAGAAGCTAAATATCGGATTGAATCTAGTATCCGTCGCTGAGACTAATTCCAAGCTCACAATATACCCAAGTTTCTATACATCACAGTAATTCTGTTACTTAATTAGTCACTTAGAAATCATTTCTTATCTCTTACGCCTTTTGCCTTTATTTTCTTTGACCATCCCCATATGATTCTCATGCATTAGATCAAACTTGTAAACATTACTACGCATTAAGAGAACATGTAAAATGTCAGAAAGTTACTTTATAAAGGGAAAGGTTCTTAATCTTTCAGTTTTAATGGGTGTTCAGAGAAAAAGTATTTCTAATCATTCATGTCTGCACATCCATAAGCAAGCAATGACAACTCTACCTAAATCCGAAACATATTAAGAACTTCTTGCAGGGAGTATTAAGAGCTTCTTGGCTCCTTTCGGGTCTGGACGTAGGTTTTGTCCTGGAAAAGCTTTGGGATTAGCTACTGTTCATCTATAGTTAGCTCAGTTGCTTCAAAACTTCAGATGGGTGTCTTGTGATCGATGTGAAGTGGACTTAACTGAGTGCATGAAGCTTTCAATGAAGACGAAGAAGCCATTAGTTTGCGTGGCGGTCCTTAGAACTGCTTAACTGGTTTGTTTATTCAAGATCATGGACCCACTTCCATGTTTAATTTCTTGGAAGCTTTCAATGGTTTTATCACATCATTTAAGATATAGTGGGACCCACTTTTGTTCATAAAAATTCTGCATTAATACCAGAGTGGGTCTCACTTCAAAAACATTTTTTTAAAAAAATACCACGCAAACAGTTAACTGATGAAGATATAACACTGTCAGTTTCATTTTAAACGTTTTGTAAATATTAGGGGTTATTTTGAACACCTTGAAATGTCGGGGTTTAATTTAATCGTAAGTGTAAGCATTAGGATTATTTTTGTCCTTTTTCCCTAAAAATTATTAAAAGGAGGTGGGTCTCACCTCCTTTGTAAACGCTGCGTTTTGAATCATGTGACCTTGCATTGTAGATTCCATACAATTAGAGATTCCTAGAACCTGATATTAGTGTTTAGCCTTCGCTCATTAGAAGCTAAACTAAATTTGCTTCTCCATATCCCGAAAACTAAAGTTTATTTGCAGGTCTCCGAAGGGTTATCAACTCCGTGGTCAGCCAACTTTCTAGTCCTCAGAAATTTATATCAGCATGCGATTTTAAACGCAGTCCAATGAAGAGAAACACGGGAACCAGTTCGTTCAATGTCTGTGTACAAATTGCGGTTTGGCATACATATTTGGTTTGGTATCTTGTTTTGTAATAATTTCCAAGCTTCTGCAGCTATGTCCTATGTTATCAGATAAACTCTGAGCATGGAATACTACGAATAACAGAAGAGAAGAATAGTGATAACTCCAAAAACTTAAGCAGGTTCTTTCAAGTCATGGCTTCAAAATTCAGAATACGAAAATGAATTTTGAGTTCTCTTCTGATGTATCAGGACTTTATTCAATTTTCAACTTGATGAGACATTAACGTTATGCCTTGCTCGGGTACATAACTTATTGAAACTTCTCCTCAGAGAATGCATATTATTGTCTGTTGTCTGAATGATTAGAATGCAGTTGAGATATGAAATGAATAAATCCTTACACTACTTGACAAGTTTAGTTTTTTGAAGGTTTTCCAATCCGGAAAACGAACCAAAATCACTGACCAAACATTGTTGGTAATTGATCTTACAGTTCATAACTCATCATCATGCATACGCCGCAGGAAACAGATATTCATGCGCACTCCAAACTTTCATGCCACTATATATGTAAAATTGTCCTTTTTTTAATCTTATCATCATATGATCCCTTTTGTTTGGTTGCAAGGAATCGAATAACCCAAAAATTTATACTGCAAACTCATAAAACAACTTGGCACTAGAATATTTTAACCCCAAGTGCCTAGTAAAGGGCATCATCAACTATTAATCTTCATCATCATCCATATATTTGGCTTGAACCTTTGCCTGCTAGATTGGCAAGTGATCTCCATGCATGTAGAATCTATCTGTCTTGTTGCTGCCTCCTTCAATCTCTCTGCTTTCTCCACTTCCTCTCTAGCTCTTTGCCACATATTCCTCGCTCTCGCAAACTCAGACTGCGCCATTTCCATCTCTCTCCTTGTCAGCTCTCTCACTCTCTCAGCATAAGCTTTTTCTACGGCTGCCAATCGAATTTGCTCTGCTGCCTGTCATTTCAACGCCTTGACGGAGCTCTTATCCTGCTTCATATCACTTAACCCACATACGGGACCTGATAAAACACAGTTAGATGGTGACTGGATTGACTTGAGACTGATAGATAACTGTAGGTCTACGGATGGTGTGCCTCCGTATTGTTCAGCCACCTTCGACCGACACTTGAAAGAAGAATCAGGTGGAAGAGACGACATATGTGAAGATGATGAAGGGGAAGAAGACGTTAAGTGATATTGAGAAGGAAGTAACTGTAACTCCTTGTGATCTTCCTCTTCCATTAGAGAGCAAACTTGAAGGCTTTTAAGGTCAAGACTCGATGGAGCTACGGTGGTGACAACGAGTGACTGCTACGTATATATAAAGCTCGATTAAGACCAAATTACAATAAAGCCCATGCCCGCAATGGAAAATGACATGACCGCCTTAAACACATTGAAATAACCTCAACTCCCGTTTGTTTTAGTGTCGATTTAAAGGTAAATATGAGGAATAAGATAAGGGTGTTTTAGTCAAACCATGGAGTAGTCGGACAGAATCCCATTATAGACAAAGCCAAAAGCAAGGAAAGAGATAACGGACTGCGTTTGCACGGGGGTGGATCCACCTTATTTAAAAATATTTTGGTGGATCCCACAATTAAAAATTTTAAAAACAAAATTCACATAAATAAATAATTATCTATACCTAACACTGTTAGTAATTAGGGTTAAATTTGAACATTTTCTAAATATTAGAGTTTATTTTAAATATTTTAAAAATATTATGATTCAATTTAAACATCGTAAAATTGTAAGATCTATTTTACACATTCGTATAAATATTAAGGTTCATTTATCTTGTTTGACTTTTCGTTACATTGATTCCGTTTGGTAAATAGCGTTTCAGCCATTTTTTAATATTTTGGAGGAAATTGTCAAACAACTAATTATTTTGTCTGGTAAACAGTGGATTGAACTTAATCCGCTATTTTTAAAAACGCTCTTATGAGGAGTGTTTTTTAAATAGCCGCTGAAAATTATGAGATAAAAAGATAATTATGTCTAAAAATTTTATTACAAATTACTTAAGAGGTAGATAAAGATAAAGATAAACTTATCTTCTCCCTTCCTCCCTTCTCACCTGATAAAAAAAGAAAATTTATAATATTATGATAAATAAAAAATTAACTTTATTTTTATCTTTATCTATCTCTTGAGTACTTTGCATAGTAGTTAAAAACTTGTGCATGCTTGATTACGTTATTTATCATATTTTAATGAGTCATCTTAGCATCCTTGTACAACTAGGAATTATGTACTACCATGCTCAATACTAGTCCTAACACACGCATATTATATATAATATTATTTGTACATCACCTTATGTGAACCCAAACTATTGCCTTCCTTGCAGAACAAGTGATTGTTTATTATCATGCCTGTATGTTTTGCGATATTTTCTACTACTTTGTATGTTTGTCATTCTTTTTTTAGTGTTGTAAGTCACAATTTATCATTTTGTATATTTCATTCATTTTCCTTACTACATTCTGCTTGCATTGCATGTTACAAACGTTGTTTCCTCAAAAATCTTTTTTTTTAAGTTATGCCATCATAAATTATTTTACACATAAACAGCTAATACTAAATAGTTAATTTTATCAAACATCTTTAAATAAACAGCTAATGTTATCCATTGATCAAATCAGCTATATTAATCCGTTATTAACTAACGGCTGATATAATCAGCTAACAGCTATTACAATCCGCTGATTGCTAAACAGAACCATTAACTTGAAGGTTTTATTTCAAACACCAATCCCGCAAGTATCTATGTATTAAATTTTGATAGTTAAAAAATTAATATTATTGATCTTTTTTTACTGTATAAAAAAAATCGTATGGATGCTATTTAAATATCAATTTGCAGACGTAAAATAGTAGTTAATAGGTGATCTAGACCTAAATCTAGTGGAGGACATGACCATTTAAGCTGTCGTCGTTATATTCTTGTCATATTCGTGTTGAGTAATTGGAAAGCGATTTAATAATGTTTTAAAAATTAGATCAGACATTAAATTGGTGAAAAAAAGATTAAATATTTAAAAGTTTAATCGATATTAAACTGTTATAAAATTAGTATATAATAAATAAGAAATATGAATTATAAATAAAAAATAAAAAATAAAAATGCACCAATACTGTCCGTTAATATATAATAAACTAATAATAAATCTAACAATTTAAACATTGAATTTAATATAAAATTTAAAGTCAAATTTTTTTCTTATTATCATTTATTTAAAGATTTGTAAAAGTTGAAATATATTTAAAGAAAATAGGTTCTAACTTCTTTTTTAATATCTTTAAACATGTTTCTTTATAGTTTAAATATTATTTTTTAACACATTCTTAAATTATCTTAAACAAAATTACTTATATATATTAATTAATAATTTAATTTATTGAACAAATTCATAATAAAATAATAATTAGTTTTAAATAATAATAATTTAAAATTTTTAAACTAAAGTATAAAGAGAAAAATTGAGAACCTAAATTTTAACAAATATAATTTATTAGTGAGATTAAATAAATTTAGTGTTTTTAAGAATAAAAATAATTCTTTATTTTTAACAATAATAATTTAAAACAAAATTTATTAAAAATAAAAATGTAAATTTTAAAAATATATTTTATTAATTAGATTGTGTGATAAAATTAAAAAGAAAAAAATTTCATTACAAATTTCAAAAATTTCTGAAATATTAAATACATTCATTAAAGTCTCAAACTTCAATATGCATGAATGATATTTTAACAAAAATAAAGAATGACAAAGGGCAACAAGATGCGCTCCAGATACTTAAATGAATTGCCAGATTCTTCGAGAAGGACAATGTACTGGAGCCTACATATTTAAATAAATGACTCATGGACAGTTTTTTAAGAAAACTAACCGATTTTTTCAAAAATTTGAACGATTTTCTACTTAACCTAACGATTTGTTCTCATAAAAGTTTTTAAAATAAAGTAAATTAGAATTTAGGTTGATTTATATTTATTCCAGTCGACTCAGCCAGCCTGATATAGGTTTTTAATCATTGGGATTGAGATAAGATTTTTTAAAAATAATTTATTTAGAACATATAATTTATAAATTATTTTATATATTTAATAACACATATAAATAATAAAAATAAAAAATGAAATTAGTTTACATTAATTAAAATAAGTATATACTAAAAGTACCAAATTATTCAATCATTTATTTTAGTACATAAAATTTTGAGTATACATTAATATGGCAATTTTAAAAAAAAAGTTTTAGCATGATAGATAGAGCTGGCAATGACTAATTCTAGCTCTAAACCTTGTCACATTTTAATCGAATAGGTCAAATTTGATTAATTTGAGGATCAAGATAATATTCTTTTACTAATTAATTATTTAGTTCTTAAATAAAATAATATCATTTTATTCGAACGGCTACAAATTGACAATTTTTTCTTTGATATAAATTTTGTCAATTTTTCTTTGATATAAATTTGATTTGAGTCATAATCAATTCGAATTTAACATATTAACTTTAGATTATATTAAATCAAACTAATTTTTTCATTTTTAATAATAAATTATGATTCGATAATATATGATGTATTATTGTAATTAAATAAATAAAAATTCAGTAACTATCTTTCCGAATAACTTGGCGTGAATGCTACCAAGATGATCTTCAAAATGCATGACCCAGATAGAACTTGACACTTATATCATATGTTCAAAAAATACAATTTTAAAAGAACTATTTAAATTGAATTAATTAATTTGAATTTAATAATAACCTTCTTCTATTGAAATCATACCCTTCTCAGTTCTCTCTTATTTTAAGCCTCATTAAAACATAGTCTGCATAAGATCTTTAAGCGTCTTTACTTGGAACATAAAATAACTAAAATTTGGTAGAAGAATATATATTATATACATGCATCGAATTGGTCAAATTCTTTAAAAATATTTTCGTGGAAAATATTTTTATTCGATCAAAACTTTCTCTGATATATGTTAATAGAATCTTTTTCTTCTTTGAATGATTAACTAAATCGTCAATTTTTTAAATATCTCTATTAAAATAATTCTAACAAACAACCACTTTTAAAGTGTTGGTGCATTATATAAATTTAGTTTTTAAGTACAATGCTAAGTCTGTGCATTAAAATCTTAAGTATATAATACTAAAAAATCCCATCTATAAGGTAAATGAAAATTTTCGGCATTTTAAATCACACGTCAGATTGTAATAACGATTTTTGAATTTTAATGTGTCTCTTTTTATATAACCAAAAACAAACAAAAAGAGCGTGGAACAAAGTCTTTATGACACCACAATAATGTTCTGTTCATAACACCACAATAATGTTCTGTGTCTAGCCTTATTTTGTGACCTTTGATGATCGTAGACGCCTTTATGATTCGTGAGAATTACAAACAATTGAAGACAAAATGGAAAAATCTCTTTTACGCTAGTGCCTTGACTTACACGATCATATGGATTAACCATATAAGTCTGTATAACATGTGAAGGAATGTGTGAAGATTGAAGACATACACAATAATCTACATACCTGTATGAAGATACACGACCGTGTATCTTTTCAATCTTCACACATTCCTTCATACGTTACATGACCGCGTAAATCTATGTAACAATGTACACCTGTGAGTGGATCGGTGCTGAAGATATATGGTTACCTACATGGCTGTGTAAGTGATCGTGTACGATGCAGAAAAACTTAATTAGTGATATAAAAGAGAAAATTACATAGGTTTTTGTGGAGGGTGAGGCCATAACGTCCAAAAGTGAGGAAAAATATAAAGAAGGCAAATAATGTTGTATTTTTATCCTTGTTTGATTGTTTTTAGGTCAGTTTGAGTGGACAAAGGTATGAAGGATGATATTTCTTAAAAACCTGAAAGGATGTCAGATAGAAAATGAGAAAGATCAAATAAAAAACTTTGGGCACTATTAGACAATAAATTGATATCAACATATTCAACCATGTGTCTCAAGAAATAGATCCTTTTAAGCTATAAAAGAAGCTAGAAGGTCTGTATGAAAGGAAGATTACTCATAATAAGGCCTTTCTGATTAAAAGGCTTGTGAATTTGAACTTGAAAGTTGGGAAATCGAAGTCAGAGCATCTAAGTAATTTCTAGGACATAATCAATAAGATTACTACAATAAAGATTATTTTTGATGATGAACTTCAAGCCTTGTTCCTATTGAGTTTGTTACCAGATAGTTGGGAGACATTATTGGTAATGATTAGCAACTCAGCTCCTAAAAGTGTGTTCTTTTTGGATGTAGTCAAAGAGAGTATGTTTAATGAAGAAATCATAAGAAAGGATAATGGAGTTGACAACGTGTAGGTTTTTGTGAGAGAATGCAGAGGAAGGAACAAGAGTAGGGGACCCAAAGGTTGTGGCAAGTCAAAGAATTGTTCAAAGTCTAGAGGTGACAAAGACGTGAACATATGCCACTATTATGCTAAGGCTGGACACATTAAGAGGTTCTGTTATAAGTGGAAGAAGGATCAGAACAAGCAAGATCATCAGAATGACGGTGACGATAAAAATACAACAGCAACAACTTCAAGCATGGATGATGAAGCGTCTTTAGTTTGTGCAACTAGTGAATGATTCCATGCAATGTTTTAAAAACTAGACGGACATCGAACCGGTCAAAGAAAAGGTTTAAGGTTTAAAGGTTTAACCGGTATTAAACCGTTATAAATCGGTATATAATAAATAAAACATAAAAATTATAAGAATAAATAAAAATAAATATTTTATTGAAATAGAAAATATATCTATGCTTTGTTTTGAATTTCAAACAACAAATACTAATATTTTTAATATTATAAAAATTGAAAATTTACATCTTCATTTTATTTAGAATTTTGCTATTTATTTCAAATATAATCTTTTCTCTTTATAATATAGTAATATATATAAAAACTGATATTTTTAAAGAGTAAAGATTAATTATGTGACCAACTATTTGACTAATTATTAGTGGTCATATATCTTTTTATTAAAAATTTATTTATTATTATTTATTTTTCACCATTAACGTTTAAGTTTAACTTTTATGTTATGAGTGGGTTATAGAACATTGCTATAGCCATAAGCTAATATTTGGAGCCAAGTGCAGCCCCCACTTTGCCATTTGAGATGCCATCAATTAATGCAATTTAAAGTACCAGAATAACAAAGGTTTTTCAAAACCAAGTCGTACATCCCATTCTTAGCAAAAGGTTTAGCTTCTTCTCTCTTCTTTATCTTCTCTCTATTTTTCTGTACTCTCTCGCTAACTATACAGTCCAAATATTACCTTCTGTCGATATTTTCCCTCAAGAGTTCCTATCCTTCTTGTTTCTCTTCCAATCTTCACCCTCCATTGCCACTGTCAGAGCTGTCTCACCTACGTGCGACAGAGTGAGTCGAAGCTTAGGGCTTATAAAAATTTGCTAGATGTTGTGTTAGACTCTTCACCTATCCGCAGAAGCTTTCCGCATTTGTCTCCTCTGTTTGAAGCTCTAATGACATTTTGAGAGAGATCTGGCGAAGATGGTAGATAGCCAAAAATGGAAGATGACAATGAGATCTGGCGAAGATTGACAAAAATGGAAGATGATGGTGAGATATGGTGACTGAAGAGAAGACGGTGAATCTGGCATGGAGAGCGTTTGATGTCTGAATGATATCTAAAGATTAGTCTTTTATTGATAGATCAGTTGGACCGATTGGCTGAAAAATTAGCCAGTTCTATGGTAAACTAGTCGATTTTTATACTAAGAGGTTATTATATAAAACCGAACCAAACAACAAGCCGAGCTTAGGGGTCATCCCCCCGACGATCATGGCACCGACTCAGCAAGAGGATGCGTCGTCGCCGATTCCATGCAC
>JAOQMM010149809.1:0-12083 GCA_027563515.1 Erythroxylum platyclados | reverse complement strand
CGATTGTAGTTTGGACTCACTACGGATGAAAGTCGAGCCAACACCGAGGATCGGTGGGTATGCACACTAGTTTGGCCGACTAGTGGCGACACACATGATTGTTTTGGCATATTTTGTGATTTGGATTCCTAACGAGATTTGATTTATACATGTGATGCTTTTATGCTATTATGTACTGGAACGAGAACCCATGTTCAATGGATAAGTGATTAATTGGCTAGGCGGACATGGTTCCTAACCAGTATGTGTTTGAGTCATAGGTTGGGCCTATGTGTTTTTATTCACGCATGTTCACTTTGTGGGTGATCATGTACGTGTTAGATGCGTGGAAAACCCGTTGTTAAGTCACCAAGACTATCTTGGTTTGTACTAGGTACTATTTATGATTTATGATTTTTCTTGCTCACGGAGTACCTAGTGTACTCACCCCCCATCTTTCCAACCATGCAGGTTAGTTGTTGATTTTGGGAGCTCACATAGTGAGTGCGGGATCTTTGACACTTTCGGGACACGATCGCACGTGAGTGGTCATTGAGATGTTTGTTTTCACTATCTAGTGGCTCATGAACCCTTTGACTTGATTATGTATAGATGTTATGTTTCTGTTGTATACTTTTGATACTAATAAGTCTTGTAACAAATTTTGTATATATTTTTGAAATTAATGAATGAATATTATGTGACGCGTTTTGTTTATGATTGAGTATGTTGTGACAGAAGAGTCCTGCGGCTTTGTTGAGTTGAACTGGAAGTATAGAAGTGTTTTCTTTTTAATTTTGCAGGTATTTGAATTTTTGGCTACTCAAAAAGACAGTCGTTATGCTGTCCATTTTTTTGTAAAAAAAATGTTAGATTAATATGATGCGAATGATACTGGTAAGCCTTGCATAGTCGAGTTAAGGGTACCATGTGTACTTTTAGCCCAGGTATACGGCGGTTGTCACAGGCTCAGTGTGGATCTGGGTCGTGACAATTAAGTTGGCTTGTTCTTTTGTGCTTTGCTTTTATAACACATATCTTTTAGCTTGCTTTTGGTTTTGGGCAGCACTTTGCAAAATATCAGGTATGTCTGTCTTGCCAATTTCTTAAAACTATATCTTCTTAACTTGCATCTCTTAATCAAGATTTTGTAGTTTTTTTTCCCCTTAAACTGTTCTCTTTATTTTATTTGTATTTTAAAGTTTAACTATTTTCTATTATTACTTTACTCAAACAAAACTTTTATGTATATCTAAACATATAGTTTTAAATATCTTCATGTCACATTTGCATTTGGGTCTATCGGAAACAGCCTCTGTACCTAGATAGGGGTAAGGTTGTGTACTATTAGACTTCCCTAGACCCTGCGTTGGTGCAGGATTCAACTGATTGTTGATGATGATGATATTAAAAACTAAGTAACATAAGGTAATTTTATCATTAAAACAAAGAATAACATTTAAGATAATACGTGAAAAATTTAAGAACATCATCAACCTTGCCTTTTAAAAATTCACTTTCAAGGAGAAATGTGCTTAATTTATCATATTAAGCTTCAAAAGCATAATTTAAATCATATAAAGCCCTTTGTAAAATTTAATACATGAGTGGGATGCATCATATTGATCACAAGAAAAGGGTCGAGCTACATATACTTCTTAAGAAAAACTATTCAAGAATTCACCATTTAACATCTAAATAAAAAAGTTTAAAGTACATATGGGATGACAATGCTAGTAAAAGTTTGATGGTTTGTAATCTACTTATCATTATAAATATTTCTTTATAGTATATGGCTTTCTCTTGAGTGTAACTTTAGAACAATAACCTAACATTATTTCTAGAAGAGTTTTATGATTCATCTACTTTTCTTTTTTCTACAAACCCATTTAGTTCGTATAATGGGGTGTTTTATGGGTCTAGGTACTAATATCTAAATTTTATTCTTTATTAATTGGTTTAACTCTTCATATATATTAGAAAGAACTTATCTCTCATCTTTTGATATTTCATCTACAATTTAGGTTTTATTAAAGATAACAATGTAATGTTGGAGAATTTTTATATTTATGAGATAGTAATAACACTAATGAGAAATATCACTAAGTAGTTTCTAGAGTGTGTGATTATTTTTGTATCCCAATTTACTTGTCTTCTTCACTTTTCGATTACTAGTTGATTTACTTTTTTTTACTTCTTATTTATAATTATCACTTCTAATTGTTTAAAACTTACATTTTCATTATGATCTTCCTTAATGAGGAGTTCTAAAAAAAATCATTCATAGGTTCTTCAATCACTATTTTTCTCTTATTTATATTCTCGGTTAGTTAGGCAAATTCCATCATTATATATAGAGTAAAATTTATCCAAGTTATCTATATTATTTAGAATCAAGTAGGTACATCTAAAGAATTTGAAATAAACATACTATTTTTTTTCAATACAAATGGCATGAGCTTATTCAATGAACTAATGTAGGTTATAATTGAATCTAAAAAAGCTATTATTGTTGCTTTTATCCATAATTCTTTAGGAAAGTCATATTATTTTGTTAAGGTTTCTAGTTATAGATGAACTATGGTTTCTAGTTATAGATGAATTATGTAAAATGCCTATATAATAATAAAATAACCCTTTTCTACAACAGAGATAGTACAATGTTTTCCTACTATACTCATCTAGAATGAAAAATATATAATTTTTACTTCCTTGGCTACCCACTTTAGATGGTCCAAATATATCCGCATGAAAATTTTTTCTCTTAAAACAGTTTTTTTCTTATTTATTTATTTGGAAAACCTTAACCATAAACTTTTTCCTTTTGATATATCACATTGTTAGTCTATTGACAAGTTATTATTTGCCTAAAATTAATATTATGCCACATGTTCATATGACCAAGCCTTTGACGAATAAGTTTTTTCTCTATTTCCTAAAAACACAATTAAGATATCTTGTAATGTAAGATTTGGCTACAATTCTAAATAAACCATTCTCTAATTAATCAACTAATAACACATTTCCTATCATTGAGTTTTTATTCGTAATGATTTTCCTAATATCAATAATATTTTGTTCGATATTGTTTCAAAATGCCATGTGACAACTATCCTTTTTTCAATATTAATGAAGTTAATCATATTTCCCATCATGTTCCTTGAGTAACCAATGTCCACGTACATCTACTACACTTGCTTGTGGTCTCCTATGATATTAAGTTTACTTTAGGCACCAAAATATAATTATCTTTGGGAGTTAGTCTTGAAGCTAGTCTTGGAGCCTTTTATAAACTACACCTTCTTTGATCTAGCTTGCAATTCCATTATTTGGTAGAAAAAGTTATCAATGAGCCTATAATCACCAAAAAAAAGAAAACTAGTTGATGTGCTTTATATGAATGATAGCTCTATGGGTGTGATTTATGAGTTAGTAACAATTTTATTATTTTGTTCTAGAGTTGGTGTATAGGAGAGTACCATATTGCATTTTTTCTCTTTTGTGTCATAAAGGGATAGTGATAATTAATTGTTTATACTCCCTTTATTTTTTTGCTATAGATAATTTTCGATATGTATATGCAAGAGGTGTTCCTTGGGACCTCAATGAAGAAGTATAGTCATCATAATCACTCCTTGTTTAGTGAGTTAGGAAAACACTTTGAATTCAAAAGCCTCTATAATCACTTGGCTTGTGATTAAAAATGGGCTAAGGACTAAAACTAGATGGTTTGGGTAAAGAGACTCAATATATGTTTTATGAAGGGAGGCTGAAGAAGATAGAAACAACCTATTCTTCACTTGTAATTACTCTAAAGTAGTATGGGGTAGAGTTCAACAAATGCTAGATATGGGAAATCATACATACAAATGGGAGCAAACATTGAACTAGATCATCATTTGCACCAGATCTAGATAGCATAATGGAATTTTACTTCAGACTGCATTCAACACCACCATTTATATACTGTGGAAAAATTGTAAATTGTATAAGGACATTGGTGAAGATAAGTACCAGATTGCTGACAAAATTATGAATTGGATCAAAGCTGTTGTAATTGCAAAAAAAGTGGACCACTTACTCTCCCCTGGAATAAAGAGCAAATGGGACCTATGACTAAGATGTTGTACTACTATAGGAGTTGTACTACTTAGTTTTACCCCCCCTTTTTGTATTAGGTTTTCAATTATGTTGTAAAATGCTAGACAACTTATAACCTGGAAAACATTATAATGTTGTATTAGTTTTTACTAAATTTAATCACATTTCATTCAATTTTAAAAAAAATATTGCGTAATTTTTTTTAAAGTTCTCCTATAAATATAGTCTATTTCATATACATCATTTGAGATCTTTTGTCTTACAAGCAAGACATCTAACTTTTCATGATCTTTGTTCATTTTTAATAGGTATAATTTTAAATCATTAGCTTCATTTCTGATTGATTTGTTTTAATTTAATAGATTATCAATATTTTTAGTTTCAACTATATGATCATATAATGATGCACTCATGCTTTTCATGTAAATTTTAACACTTATTTTTCTTAGTTTAAGATTTTCTTCCATTTCAATGGAACTCTCTTGCTCTCTTTAATTAATATTTCGAGAGTATCAATTAATTAATCAAATGTAAAATCTTCTTCATTATAATCATGAAGTCGTTTTGAGGTTATCTCATTTTTGTGACTCTTAAAACACATATTTCCATTTCATGTATGGATTCCCTGCTTTTTAAATCATGTATACCATCCCATATTCTTTTTAATGCTTATATATTCTTCAATTATCTCCTATTATGTTTCTTGTCTTTATTAAGTGTTAGCATTTGAATATAACATGTCTCAATTTCTTACATTCATAAAAAAAATCGTTAGTTTTACATTTAAAGTAACCTTTAACTGTACCTTTAATTTTTTTTGTTTTGATCTCTCTTCTTATTTAAGACCTTTTTAAACTTGTATATGGTGAGATATCTTTTTCTTCTCTTTCACTTAAACATGATTATTCCTCCTCATTACCATCATCACCCTAGTATTTGAAGGTATTATTTCTTCATCCTCCTATGTTTTCTTTATTATCATTTGTTAAATAAGGATAGATGTTATTAACTCCTTAACTGGAAATGTGATGAGTTCTTTTGCTTCTAATGTTTATATGGCTTTTAACTTCTTGGAAGTGATGTACAAGTATTCATACTTTACTTTCTTTTATTAAATTTGTATCCCCATATTTTACCTTTAACGTATTCCATATTTATATGCTGCTTCACATATGGAAATCATATCAAACTAATTTCATCTTATGAAAAATATTACCATTCAATGTAATTTAAGCATTTAGATCTTATTTAATTTCTTACATAAGGATAGGTATATTCAATCGATCTAAAGTGGAAGAATTGGTTGGGCCAAATCCTTTATGTTAATGTATAAAGAAGAAAGAATGTAATGAAGGGGATTCTTATTTATACAAATGGTACTTAAATGGAAAGAGCATAAAAAGAATTATAATGCTTCTTTATCTTTTGAGCTTTTCTATTAGATTGATTACTCAACAACTTTGGTTTCCATTTTTAAAATCCACTATAATTCAATCCCTTTATTAATTGAAAAGAATTTAATGCATATTTTCAATATTAATCGGCATTAGATTCAAAGAGTGGTGCCATACTTATGTTTTCAATACTATCTTGAATTTTGAAGAAGCTAAGGTCTACATGATTTTAAATAGCCTTATTTAGAGTCCAGATAATGTATAGCAGATATCCATATGTATTATATACCTTGAGGTGGAAACTACTTTGCTGCAAAAATAATCAGCATGGAAGTAGTTTCATTAGGAAAAAAAACTGGATAGATGCATGGCAAATCTAATGGATTCAACAATTACATAACTCACCCTCAATTTTCACTACAAATAGTCTTTGTAATCACTTAATGTACATCATACAAATTTAAACACAAGTTGTAAGTATCATAACACCTTTCATATTCATCAATTTCTCAACCTCTTTCGTAGGCTTTAATGAAATCATCTAGAAAGATATCTCCACTGAAGTTAAGGGAACTAAGCAGTTTGTTTACATAACAAAAATGAAACTTATCATAATTTCCCTAAAGCATCTGTATAAGGAGAATATTGGAAACACTAATCATTTGTTAACAACTTCCAAAGAGGCACTTGGAATTATACAAGATGAGTTGTACAAAAATCTTAAGTCTAGTGAACTTTAATAGGATGAGAAGATTTCAATATGTAACCTATCAAGAACCTTGTTATATAATCATTGTATGATGAAGCAAAGATAAAGGGTGTAGTGGCTTAAAGAATGTGATATAAATTCCACTTTCTTTCACGATCTTTGTTAACATGGAAATGCTCCAATAAAATTGTCAGTGTGATTAAATAAAATCAAAGCATATCAGAACAACAAGATTTACTTAAGGAAGCTTCTAATTACTTTAATTCAATCATAAATACACCAACTAATTCTCACTCCTTAGTGGAACTACTTAAGGAGATCACATTGGAAACCACAAATCTTGAAGATGTTAAATCATTATCCAAGCCTCTCACTAGTAAGGATATTGATGAAGTGGTAAAGTTAATCAATCTACATAAATCTCCTGGTTTAGATGGGTTTATATGATGTTCTTCAACAACACCTAGCATTTAACTAAAAGTATGGTTAATAAAGTTATTCTGGAAATTTTCAATTATAGGAAATTGCTTAAGGAGATTAATTGAAACTTTATAACTCTAATTCCAAAAGGGGAAGAGATGAAGCATTTTAGTGACTATAGGCTAATTGCTCGTTCTAATTCCATATATAAAATCATCTCTAAGGTTATAGATGATAGTTTAAAAAGGATTCTGGTCAAGTGTGTTGATGAAACACAAGGGGCATATATACTTAGCAGATCAATGAGTGACAAAGATTGTATTATATGTAAGTCTATCAAAAATAATCTCTTTACCTACTAGGGGTAAGGTTACGTACGACTAGACTTCACATTTTTACGAGGCTCTTACTAAGTGTTGTTATTATAGATTAATGAGTGATAACATTCTTTTGATTTAGGAGTTTATGAAAGGTTACTATAGAAGAAGAGGGGGTACAAATTGCACCTTGAAGATTGATTTAAGGAAAGCCTATGACAATGTGGAGTGGAAATTTTTAATTAACATTATGAAAACAATGGCTTTTCCTAAAATATTTATTGAGTGTATTTCTTACTACATCACCATACCATCTTTCAATGTACTTATAAATATGGAACCTTCAAGGAGTTTTAGAAGCAAAAAAGGTATAAGGTAAGGAGATCCTACATCTCCTTTCCTATTCTCTTTTGTTATGGAAGTATTTTGTAGAACACTTAAGAGGGTGGTGGAGAGAAAAAAGTAGTTCAGATATCATTCCAAGTGTAAAAGGCTAAGTATAAAAAATATGGTCTTTGTTGTGATTTATTGTTGTTATCGAGAGTAGATACAATATTTGTGGTGACTTTGATGACTGTAATCAATATGTTTTCTAGAATATCTAGACTTAAAGTGAACTTTGGAAAAAACTTTTGTTACATCTAATAAAGATATTGATCATGAAGCAATTATACTTGAAGTTACAAGTTTTAACAGACATGAATTGCCACTTGTATATCTGGGAGTTCTTATTGCTACTTCTAAGTTAACTTATAGAGATTACAAAATGATAATTGATAAGATATAGGTTAGAATATTAAGCTGGAGTATGAAGGCTTGTCCCTATCTAGGAGAGCACAACTTGTGTCTTCTGTACTCAATGCATTGACTATACATTAGGCATTCACATGTCATAAGAATGTTATCAAGACAATTGATGTTGTTCTTAAAAGGTTTTTGTGGTCTAGAAATAGAATAGATAAACACTGCACTCCCATTAAATTGTCTAAAGCATGGTAGGTTGAATGTGCTTCCTTTGAGGATTTGTAATTTGGTTATGCTCATGAAAAAGTTATGGATGATCATTGAAAGCAAACAATCCTTATGGTTTAAGTGGATGAATGCTTATTACATCAAAGGGGAAAAACTATGGATGGTCAATATACCTAAAACTGCCTCAAGCATAACTAAAAAAATCTTCAAACTTAGAAGTAAAATCAGACCATATGTGATCAAATTAGTGGGAAATGGTATCAATACATCCTTTTGGTATGACAGATGCTTAATTGCTGGAGTTTGTGAGGATATTGGTGAGCTCAATTCAATTAGAAATATCATTGGGGATGATCAACCTGTTGCTTATGCTCTAGTAGATAAAACTAAAAATTTATTAAGGATTTGAGATTCTGGTTTGTATATTCAGATCAATAGTAGTGAGCTCAAGGAAAACAAAGTAGATGTCAACTAGTGGAATTTATCTAGATGTGGTAAATTCACTAATTTGACTTATAGAAAGTTGTTTCAACAGTAGGGAAATTTTGTAACATGGCATAAACTTATCTAGTGCAAGTATATGATACCTAAAGCTTTAATCACAATATGGAGATCAGTCAAGAATAGGTTACATACAATTGACATATTGAATAAATTTACGACCATTCCAAAAAGATGTGTTTTATGCAAGAAGGAGCATGAAAGTACACTTATTCTTCAAATGTTAGTTCACTCAGCCTTTGTGGAAGGACATAACTCAAATATGTTTGTTAGAAGATGCCTAAGATGAATGATATCAGATTATAGCTTAGTATTCAGCTTTAAACATGCATGATAAAACAAAGTAGTGGTTCCTTTTCATTGCTATGTCATAGCTAGCACAAGCTATATAGGATTAGAGGAATATGAAAGTATTCAAAGACATGAGAAACTGTTGAGGCAAGTTTTAATCTATTTAAAACCCTCAATATGCTGCAAGCACATAGGTCATAGGTGTAGTATGTGAGGTATCGATCCCTCGAGAAGTTGTTGAACTAATCTAGTTCTAAGCTATCTAAGGCCTAAAAAATTATTAAAATGAAAATAAAAAATGCGCAGAAAAGTAAACACATGAAATGATTGATAGAAAGTTTATTTATAAAATTAACACAAAAGAAATCAAATGTTAAGCACCACCAAATTCATTATGGGGAATCACACAAGAAAAATTACCAAAATATGGAAAGGGATTTATCCTATCATCAATGCTAACCTAATAACTTTTGTATTGATGTGGTGTCAGTTCTAGACTATCGAAGGGTAGATTACTCTCTCTCGAGTTATAATCACTAAGCCTTAGTTAATAAAACCTAATTAAGTTGAGTTACCAAAAATATCATCTCTCGATTAACAATCAGCCTACAACCTAATCAATTCTTAGGCCTTCTAATAAACAACCGGGTTTCACATGAGAACTCTCTCCATATAATTACTGATTTGATTATTTGTGTGTTCTATTGGGTCGTTTAACTCTCATTACCCAAACCAATCATTTTGCATTTGGTTCAATCTCTCGATTTATTACCGAAGTATGAAGTTATAACCAATAATCACAACTCCCAAATGAATTAACACAAAAACAACTAGATTAACATTAAATCAAGTTTAAATCCTTAAAGAAAAGTTAGAACATCATCATCAATCCCAAATCCATCAACATCATAATATCCATCTTACAAATTCAAAGAAGAAAAATGATAAAGATGAAAAGGAAATGTCACTTGGACAGGATCGAGATGGCTCGGGAAAGCAGCAGTAGCAGAAGCCCGCTCCTCTCTTCTCTTCTTCCTCTTCTCTTCTTCCTCTTCTCTCTCTTCTTCTTCCTCTTCTTGGAGTTTTCCCAAAGTGGCAGAAATTGGACTCTCTCTAGGGTTCTTTCTCTTTCTCTATATGATCTTTTTTATTTTAGGTAAACCCTAGGATTTTTTCGAGTACAAAATGTCTAAAATGTTCTTCGATAAGTTGCGTTCGGGCGACTGTACAGGTTGTTTGTCGAACAGGCCACGATGATCGATATATGTTTAAATGTTGATGCATTTGATATATTACACTTAGCAATTAATGACATAAAGTAGCTTGAGAGATTCACTTTGACTCATATGTGATTTTAGGCACAATTTGGAAGCATTGAGGTTAAAATGAGTTGAAAATATGATATTAGGACCATGTCCGAAGAATACTATTCCATTGTCATTCACGTATGGTGCATGAATTGTTACGCATGGCATTTAAAGATTTGATTAATGAACAGTGTGTGAATAGTAAAATGCATGGATAAATAATGCGTGAACAGTGTAAATGATTTAACTATGATTACTGAATAGTGAAGCATGCAGAAAGAGCCGTGAGAAGCAACCACCCAAAGGAGGACAGCGTGAGACCATGAGAAGCAGCCAACCAATAGGAAAAAGCCAACCAAAGATAAAACAAAAGAGCAAAAATGCATGTAGCAGAGGAGTTAGAGGACAAAATACAGTCCATAAAATGAAACATGTAGAAAATATGCAACACATCAAAACGACAGTGCATGTCTAAAGAGCAGCTAGAAATCAACATACAGCCACCAAACAAGGAGCATGAAACGCAGAGGAGAGCAACTTAAACAGAAATAAAATAGGCAATGGCGATGATAGAACAAGGAACCAAGGAGGGCGAGAGAGGGCTTCGGGAGAGAGCTTCTTTGTTCATTTTCTCTTCATTTCTTCAACAGAAATGGCTTGGGCATTAAAGAAGCAAATGGAGAGCTAATCTTTCCCATTCTGGTTCAAGATGAAATCAAAGCTTAGAGGCTACGGTTGAGTTCTTTTTCTTTACCTTTTCATGTTTTATTCTTCCTCTATAGGTTGTTTGGATGTTCTGTATTTATTGTAAATGGATCTGTGCATGGATATTGTGTAGAACTTCTTAAACATGATGAGCAGTAGTTAGATCTATGTTTTATGCTTCCTAAATGTTGTGTATTTCTTAAATCTAAACCATTCTTGTGTTGAAAGATGAAATACTCATACTTCGAAGTATAAACCGTGGGAATATGTGTCTATTGATGTTTTGAAGAGCTTCTTTACATGCCCATTTGCACATCCACAAGCTAGAATGTTTTTTATAATACGTAATAGTTATAGTAAACATTCAAGAGTAGCAACTAAGGGTAGTATACCGTTAGGAACATCACAACCTAGGATAGGTAATCTGAGCTTGTGTGGTTACCGCTTATATCATTCCTTTTTTCACTTCATAATGCGACTTTTCGGATAAACTTAGAGAGCTTATTCTAGGTTTCTCGATAGTTAGGGTTGATTATTAAGCTCTTTGTAATTAACTACAATCTAAGGAAAAACTGAGGTTAACAAAGCTTATTGTTAATCTCAGATCGATAATCTACACGAAAGATTAAAACTTAGAAATGTGGAAAAACACTCAATCGTGCTTAGGCCAAGATAGATCCAAGAATCGGAACTAACTCGTATCTATCTTTTCAACTCATTTAATCATTCTCGATACATTGTTTGTATTGCTTTTGTCACGACCCAAATCCACATCGAGCCCGTGACAACCACCGCATACCTGGGCTAAGAGTACACATGGTACCCTTAACTCGACTATGCAAGGCTTATCAGTATCATTCACATCACATTCATTTAACATTTTGTTTTTTTAAAAAAAGGACAACACAACGGCTATATTTGTTTCTAGCCAAAATTTCAAATACCTGCAAAATTAAAAAGAAAACACTTATATATTTCCAGTTCAACTCAAAGGCAGCACCAGAACCTTTCGGTCTACACAACCCACAATCATACATAAATACAATACAAAGTACTTATTCATTAAGTTGAAATATAACCATACACACAATTTGTGTCAAGTACCAAAATACATAACAAAAGAAAAATTAACATATACATGACCAATTAAAGTAAGTTCATGAGCTACCACCCAAGTAGCTACTCGCGTGCAGTAATGGCCCGAGGATATCAAAAGGCTCCGCACGCACTCTGTAAGCTCCCCAAAAGTCAACAACTAACCTGCATGGTTGTAAAGATGGGGGGTGAGTACACTAGGTACTCCATGAGCGAGAAAAATCATAAATCACAAATAGTACGTAGTACAAACCAAGATAGTCTTGGTAACCTAGTACCGATCAATAACTTA
>JAOQMM010149752.1:0-12093 GCA_027563515.1 Erythroxylum platyclados | reverse complement strand
GACCCCAACGCCAGCACAAGCACGGCGGCAGCGCAGCCTACGGACGAGGACATTGCCAGGGAATGGATGCGCAAGGCACTGTTTGCATCCGATGCGAACATTCCTCAAGTGGGCGGCTATTGGGGCAATGGAGGCTCGCAAACAGCCCAAGACTTGCGCAAGATGCTGGGCGTCAAAGACCCGCTGCAAAACCTGTGGATGGGGTAAACAATGGGACTCCCTGACAACTTCAACCCCAACTTAGCCAGCTCGCCGCAGTTCCAACAGGGGCTGCTTGCTATGGCGCTCGCATCTGGCAACCCGCGCCAGGCTGCTGGCATTCAGGGTCTGTTGCAGATGCAGCAGCAGCAGGAAGAAGCGAAATTCAAACGCGGCCTGCTGAGCATGGAAATGCAGCAAAAGCAGGCTCAGTTGGACAAGGCGAACAAGTTGCAAGACGCCATTGGCGGACTGTTTGGCGGATCGCAGACCGCACCCAGCCAGCAGGATATGCAGCGCGTTGGCATGGAAAGCGGAGATGGCTTCACTGGCCCTGCATCGCCGCAGGCAATCTCCACGGCAACGCAGATGGCTCAGCCACGCAAGAGCGGCTTGGCTGGCGCCACGATTGACCAGATCGCAGCGATTCAGGGCATGGGCGGCCCAAACTTGCTGGACGCATGGAAGCTGGCGCAGACAGGCGTCAAACAAGACGCCGGCGCTTACTACAAGGACGCGAACGGAAACCTGCAGTACCTGCCGACCATGGATAAAGGCATCGGCATTACGAACGGAGTTGCGTCGGCGCTCCCAGGGTATGCGAAGGCAAACGCTGACATTCAGGGTGCGCAGACAGCAGCCCAAGAATTCGCAAAAGTTGCCCCGCAGACTGCTCTGGCTCGCAACCAGGCGTACATCAAGGCAGCGTCCACTCCGATGCAAGGTGTTGATGCCAATGGAAACCCTGCATTTACGTCTGAGGCTTTGCAACTTGGCATGAGCGATCCAACACAAGGCGGCAATGGGCAACAGTCAACCAGCATGGGCGGTGGCCTGCGACCTGGAATGACGAACCAGCAAAAAGCGGCGCAGCAGTCCACTGAGCAACTGAACAGCAATTGGGTGACGAACAACTACAACCCAACGATTGCCGCTGCTGGGGCCGCTGGAGACGTTTTGACTAACGTCCGCGTGTCGCGCGATGCCATGAAGAACATGGGCGGCACCGGATGGGGGACTGATGTCAAGGCGCAGGCAGCCAACATGCTGACTTCTCTAGGTATCGGCGGAGAGAACGCGAAGCTGTACGCCACCAATGCGCAGACATTCAATCAGGCCGCTATGAGCAGGCTTCAAACGGTGCTGAATGCAGCCAAGGGGCCTCAGACCGAGGGCGATGCAGCGCGCGCTAGCAAGACCTATGCGCAGCTTGGCAACACCACAGAGGCCAACGCGTTCATCTTGAATCTGATGGAAGCGCAGGCGCAGCGCGACATCATGAAGTCGGAGTTCTATCAGCAGGCCATGCCACTGGCACGCAGCCGAGGCGATCTGACTGAGGTTGATCGTGAGTGGCAAAAGCGCCAGCCGTCCGTCTATTCCATGCCATCGATGGCGCAATACAACAAGTAAGAAATGGGCCTGCTTGACCTTGAAAACGCACCGCGTGGGGTGCGCAACAACAATCCCGGCAACATCGTCAAGGGCGAGCAGTGGCAGGGGTTGGTTGATGGCACAGACCCGCGATTTGCCACGTTCGCAAGCCCTGAGATGGGCATACGTGCGCTTGGCAGGAACCTGATTGCATACCAGGACAAGCACGGCCTGAATACCGTGAGCGACATCATCAACAGATGGGCGCCGTCCAATGAGAACAATACAGGTGCGTACATCAGGGCGGTGGCTGGGGCGCTCGGGGTCGGCCCTTCGGACAAGCTGAATCTGAGCGATCAGCAGACGCTTGCCAAACTGTCGAAGGCCATCATTCAGCATGAGAACGGACAGCAACCGTACAGCGATCAGCAGATCAATGCAGGCGTGCAGATGGCCGTTGGGGCACGCAAGCCTGGGATGATTGAGCGTGCCGTTAATGCCATCATCCCATCGGCGCAGGCGGACACCTTGGGTGCTAAGCAAATGGCTAATCCATACGACGAAGTTTTTGCCAAGGTCATGCCGAGTGCACCAGCGGCGGAGCCTGTGAATGGTCAGGCGCCGCAGGGCTCGCCCTATGACGCGGTGTTTGACAAAGTGATGCCGAAAGCTTCGGCTGAGGCTGTCCCTGCGCAGGCCGTTCCTGCTCAGGCCGCTCCTTCATCGGCGCCTCAAACTACGCAGCAACCGTCACAACCAATGCCCCGCATGGACAAGGTGATGACTGGCGTTGCCGACCCTATCCAGGGCGGCGCTCAGTTGCTCACGCACATGCTGCCGTCTGGCGTGGTGCAGGCCGGCAATGACCTGAACAACTGGTTGGCAGACAAAACGGGGCTGGTTGCGCGTTTGCCTGCTGGCGGCGTCGATCAGCAAACCAAAGAGCGTGAGGCCGCGTACCAGGCGCAACGCGCTGCGGCTGGCGAGTCCGGGTTTGATGGATACCGGATGATTGGCAACGTGGTGAGCCCTGCAAACCTTGCCATTGCAGGTAAAAGCATGCAGCTTGCCAACGGTGCAAAGGTGCTGGGTGGCGCCTTGGGAGGCGGTGCCAGTGCGTTGATGAATCCAGTGTCTGGCGATGACTATGCGTCAGAAAAGGGAAAGCAGGTTGCCATCGGCACGGCGATGGGCGGTGCTGTTCCTGCGCTCATGGGCGGCGTTGCTCGCGTCATCAGCCCGAAGGCGTCCGTCAACCCTGACATTGCATTGCTCAAGTCGGAAGGTGTGACGCCTACCATTGGTCAGGCTCTTGGTGGAACTGCCAACAAGCTGGAGCAGAAACTGACCAGCGCGCCTTTCATGGGTGACGCCATAGTGGGTGCGCGGACGCGTGCTCTTGACCAGTTCAACAGCGCAGCCATCAACAGGGCCACGGCGCCGATTGGGGTCAAGATCAACCAGACCGGAGCGGAAGGCGTCGCGCGTGCCCAGCAGGCAATTTCGCAGGCATACGATGATGCTCTAGGGCAGATCAAGGCTGTAAAGCTGGATGGGCAGTTCTCACAGGACTTCGGCCAGTTGCATCAGTTGACGCGCGGCCTGACGCCGCCCATGCGTGCCAAGTTCGATCAGGTGACGGCCAATGTCCTGGGCGGTCGCGCTGGCACCACTGGAACGATGACGGCTGAGACGTTCAAGCGCGTGGATAGCGAACTGGGCAATATCGCCAGCAAGTATCAGGGATCAGCGGTTGCCAGCGAGAAAGAGTTGGGCGACGCTGTTGCGCAGTTGGGCGCATTGCTTAAGCAGCAGGCCGGACGCAGCAACCCGCAGGCTGCACAGGCCTTGAAGGCTGCTGACACAGCGTATGCCAATCTGGTGCGTGTTGAGGGGGCTGCAAACAAGTCGGTAACCAGCGAACTGTTCACGCCTGGGCAGCTTGCGTCAGCGGTTCGACAAGCTGATGCATCGGTGCGCCATCGCGCGAACGCCGCAGGCAATGCCCTGATGCAAGACCTTGCCGGTGCCGGTCAGAGGGTGCTTGGCAACAATGTTCCAGACAGCGGAACCGCTGGCAGGATGTTGCCTTTCCTCACTGGGGCTGGTGCTGTTGCTTCGCCAGTTGCTACCGGCATCGGCCTGCTTGGCGGCACAACGCTTTATTCAAAGCCGGTGCAGGGTCTGCTTAGCGGCCTTGTAACCTCGCGCCCAGAGGCGGCCCAGGCGGTAGGCAACTCGCTGCTCAAGGCAGCACCCGGTTTCGGCCCGCTTGGTGCGCAAATGGGTATAGGCCTTCTGGGATATCCATCCCCATAACGGCATCACGGCACCAACAGCAGCAATACGCAGAAATTCGTCGGTAGTCATCCCGCCATTTTCCACCAATCAACCGCCTTCGGGCGGTTTTTTATTGCCATGATCAAGATCAAACGAGGCGCAACGTTCGCTTATGGCGGAACGCTCACGCTGACCGATGACGGCGTTCCTGTCACTGACCTGACGGGCTACATCATCACCGGTCAGGTGAAAAAGCCGCAGTGCTTCACCGCCGTGGGCGACCTAACAGTCGCAGTCGGTACTGGAACGGCTATCACGCTGACGGCTGACACGTCCGAATGGCCGCTCGGTGTGCTGTGCTTCGATCTGCGAGTGCAGACGCCTGGCTCCGAAGTCGTTTACACGCCGACTGCGCAGCTTGAGTGCGTGAGGGAAATCACCGCATGAGCACCGTCCGCGCTGCTTTCGCGCTGGAACCAAGGCTGACAGCAGGGCTGCGTCTTGAGACGAAATCTGGCGCGGTGGAATTTCTACCGCCTGACAGAGAAATATCGCTTGCGCTGGCTCCGTTTGTGAAGGGTGATGTAGGACCGATTGGACTAACCGGTGCCACCGGCCCTCAAGGCCAGACAGGCGCGCAAGGCCCGACAGGCGCCCAGGGGCCGCAGGGCATCCAAGGTGCGCAGGGACCGGCAGGTGCAACCGGCGCTCAGGGTGATCCAGGGCCTGCTGGCCCTACGGGGGCCGCCGGGCCGGCGGGCGCTACCGGAGCAACCGGGCCGCAGGGCGATCCTGGCCCCGCTGGGGCGACTGGTGCCAAAGGCGATACTGGTGATACCGGCCCGGCTGGGCCTGCTGGACCTACTGGAGCAACAGGCCCAGCCGGCCCCACGGGGCCGACGGGCGCGACCGGGCCGGCGGGTCCAGCTGGGCCAACGGGAGCCACAGGCGCAACGGGGCCGACCGGCCCCACGGGTGCAGATGGCCCTGCGGGCGACGCTATCGTGGTGGGGTTTGACGCTGATACGTGGCAGAGCCCGCTGTGGACTTCTCGCAACTCCACCCTCTGCTTGTGGACTCCGCCCGGCAACGCCACTACGGTGCCGGGCGTTACGGGGTTCCCAGCGCTCACGGCGGTCGGCACTGCCACCGCGCGCAATGTGGCCACAACCAACGCCATGACGCGGATGAAGCGTTTGGGGTACGTCAGCGCAGCGACGGCGGGCTCGCTTGCGTCTTTGCGTCAAGCCACCGCGCAGCTGACGATGGGCGACACTACGGCAGGTGGGTTCTTCCTGCAGATTCCGTTCGGGTGCTCCGATGCGGCGACGGTGAGCGGTGCGCGGCAGTTCGTGGGCGTCCGTGCGTTGGCCACGGCAGCCACCAACGCGGAACCTAGCACCATCACCAACTGCGTAGGTGTGGGGCATGGCGCCAGCGACACCAACCTGAAGCTCTACTACGGCGGCAGCGCGGCGCAGACGCCGATTGATTTGGGGGCCAACTTCCCGGCCAACACGCTGTCCACGGACGCCTACACCCTGTCGCTGTGGTTCCCGCAAAACCGTGCGGCGGCGGGCTTTGATGTGGGGTGGCACGTCAATCGCCTCGGCACCAGCTACACGGCCAGTGGCACGCTGACGGCGGCTGCGTTGGGCACCCAGCTCCCGGCGCTCACTACACTGCTCACCCTCAACTGCTTCCGCAGCAACAACGCCACAGCGCTCGCGGTGGGCATGGACTACGGGCAGATTTCGCTGTGCGTGCCCGACCCCGGAACTGCACAGAGCCCTCTGCTGGATTTGTCCACGTACACGGAAGAAGTGGTTGCGGCGCGGGGTCCGTATGCTTCGCTGAGCGCGCGGTTGGCAGCGGGCCTCTTGGCCGTGGGCGGTTACGGATCGGTACGTACAACCGCATTCACAGCGGGCATCAATTCCGTTGAAGCGGTGGACCCGCAGTATTGCACCAGCATGAACGGGCCTACCGCGACGGCAGATTGGCAATACTTCGAGGTGCATGACATCTACGCCAAGTTCGGCAGCTACCCCATGACCATCTACGCGGGCAGCGTCAACGGAGTGGCTGAGGCGTTCGTGTGCGATGTTGCGGGTGCGGTGTTCAGGTTCACCCGCCTCGGGTCAACGTGGCGAGTTTCCAAAGTAGGAGGTTATGCATAATGAACGCAAGTTCTATTTTTGCCGTCGGTGGAGGCAGCAAGACCCTGCACTGGCAAGAGTTCACCGCCAGCGGCACCTTCACACCTTCATCCGCCCTTATCGCTGCCGGTGGCGCCTGCTGGGTGCGTGTGGTGGGGGGTGGCGGTGGTGGCGGCGGTGGCAATGCCGGCGTCAACTACAGCTCCGGCGGCGGCGGCGGTAGCGGCGAGGACATCACCCGCCCTGCCACCATCACGTCGGCTCAGACCGTGACCATCGGCGCTGGCGGATCAGCCTCCGCCAGTTCCACCGCCAATGGCGGCTCCGGTGACGCTACCTCAATCGGATCGATCTCCGCAGCGGGCGGGGTTGGCGGCACGTATGGCGTGTCCAGCTCGGCAGGCGGGCTTGGCGGCTCCGGCGCCAACCCGGGGCAGGGTGGCGTGGCGTCCACAACGCTGTCGGCCGTGGCCGCCGGCTCCGGCGGCTCTGCCTACGGTGCCGGCGGCGCCGGGAAACGGGGCGCCGCCGGCAACGGCACGGCGGCAGCGGCCAACAGCGGTGGCGGTGGCGGTGGCGGCGTCTACACCGGCAACGGCGGCGCGGGCGGCTCTGGCCGAGTGATCGTGTGGTGGTACGAATGACCCGCACCCTCACATCCCTAGCCGCACTGGCCCTGCTGGCCGGCTGCTCCAGCGACAGCAGCGCGCCGGCCAGTACCACCACGCCCACGGCCAGCACGCCGGCCACACAGCAGCCGGGCACGGTGACGCCGCTGCCCACACCGGCCACGCCGCCCGCCACCACGACCGCGCCGCACCGCGTGGAAACCAGCTTCTTCGGCGTGCTGGACGGCGTTGACGAGCACGGCACGCCGCACATTCAGATTGCCGAAACGCATGGCATGGTGTCTCGCCTGTGGGTCACGCCGTGGAGTTTTGGAGGCGACGAGGCGGCGCAGATTGCCGGCATCAACGCCGCCGGCCTGCCCACAACGCTCGATGTGTCCGCGCACCTGTGGGAGCCGGGTGACAACGCCAGTGGCCTGCGCTACGACGCACGCCAGCGTCTGGAGGCGTACCGCGCCCGGCTGGAAGCTGCGGGTGCGCTGGCGCACATCGATGCCATCAGCCCGATTGACGAGCCCAACCTCGACTACCGGGACAAGAGCGCCAGCATCGTGGCCGCCGTGGCGATCATCCGCGACGTGTTCCCCGGCCTGCGTGTGCGCTGCATCTTCGCCGGCTACCGCGCGCCGTGCAGCCCGGAGCTGTTTGACGACATCGGCGCCGACAGCTACCAGGGCGGCGACAACGTGCTGCTGCAAGGCGGCGTGATCAGCAACTTCGCCATGAAGCTGCTGCCGCATCAGGGCCTGATCCTCGTTCCAGGTGGCGCGGATACACGTTACCGCCAGCCCACGCCGTCCGAGTGGGTGAGCTACGCGCAAGTGCACCTGGCCCTTGGCCGCCGCGTGGAGCTGTGCGCCTTCGCCTGGCGCACGCCTGCCGATCAGCCGGTGCTCAAGGGCATCTGCGACCAGCCGGCGCTGCGGGCGGCGTATGAGGCGGCTTTCAAAGGAAAGGCGTGATGCCCAGCAGGCCAGATTCATCCGATCCCCGCGACATTGCCGACTACGTGGACGCGAAGCTGCATGAAATGGAAGATCGCCTAGGCACAAAGATCGCAGCCGGTTTCCGTGACCAGGCCGATCTGTACCGATCCGGCTTCGTGGACGGCGATCCGGCCATGCACCGCCATGCGCACGAGATCATGATGAAAGCGGCTGAGGCGCAGCGCGACTTCTGGCTGGACATGACAAAGAAGGTGGCGCAGGGCGGCGTGTGGGCCGCCGTGGCTGGCATTGCAACAGCCCTTTGGGTGTGGCTGCAGATCAAGATCGGAGGCCCGAAATGAGCGTGGACTTCGTGAGCACGTCGCAGCTGCAACAGTTGGAGGCGCTGCTGATCAAGCGGCGCAGACCGTTCTATCTGGTGCTCGGCTTCCTGCTGGTGCCCACGCTGATGATCGGCAGCGTGTGCTGCCTTTACTGGTGGGACACATCGCGCCACGTCGTGACCGACTTCAAGGTGCAGACGCAGTACGTCACGCCGCAGGGCGTGATCGTGGACGGCACGATGAACCAGCTGCGCGACTGCGAAGTGATCGACGTAGCAGCGCGCACCAACCAGCGCGAGGTCACGCGCGTGGACTTTCCCGACCTCAAGTCCGGGCATGGCTACTCGCGCCCGCTGGGTCCTCAGAAGTGGGGGCCGTGGCTCGTTTGGGCGAAGGAGGGCGAGGGCATCACGCTGTTCGTCCGCCACCGCTGCAATGCCCTTTGGACCAACAGCGAGGAACTCGCTTCTTTTGTGGTAGGTAAGCAATGCAATGAAATTCGTTGACAATTTCGACACGGTTTGGCGCAAGGCGTGGTCTGTGCGCCTGCTGCTGCTGGCGTCCGTGCTGGCTGGTTGCGAGGCCATCCTGCCCATCTTCCAGCCCGAGCAGCCGTCGCCGTGGTGGTCGGTGCTGACCTTCGCCGTGGTGGCCGGTGCGCTGTGGGCGCGCTTCATAGCGCAACCCGGCATGCATGAAGGCAAAGGCGATGGCGAGCAGTGACACTGGCGCCAGAGCGCGCCTTGCCGTCAAGCTGGGTGCCGCCACCGTTGCTCTGCTGCTGCCGATGGTGACGACTTTCGAGGGCACGGTGCTGCGAACCTACCGCGACCCCATCGGCGTGCTGACAAGCTGCATGGGGCACACCGGCCCCGAACTGCGCATGGGCCAGACGTGGACGCTGGCGCAGTGCGATGAGCAGCTGGCCAGCGACATGCTCAAACACGCATCGGCGCTGGACTGCATCACCCGCCCCATGACGGACGGGCAGCGCGCCGCCTTCCTGAGCTTTGCCTACAACGTGGGAACTGGCGCTTTCTGCAAGAGCACGCTGGCGCGCAAGGCGAACGCTGGCGACATGGACGGCGCCTGCGCAGAGCTGAGCCGATGGACGCGCGCCGGCGGTGTGGTGTGGCCAGGGTTGGTCAAGCGCAGGGCGCTGGAACGAGAGGTGTGTGAATCATGAACGAGTACGAACAAGCCATCGTCGCCATCCTGCAGCGATTCTTCGACCCGCGCTGGTGGCTGGCCGGCGTGCTGATCTGGACAACGTACCTGCTGGTGGCCGCAGGCAAGCTGGACGGCGGCGCGTGGGCCGCGATGCTGCCCATCGCCGGCGGCGCCATCGGCCTTGCTGCTGCGGCCAGTTCCACCACCGTGCGCGAGGCGGCGCAGAAGGTGCTCAAGTGAAGCTCTACGCCGCCCTGTGGCTCGTCATCCTGATGGGCGCCTCGTGCCAGGCGCGAGCGGACGCCTTGTCCGAGGCGATGGCGAATCTAGCCAAGGAGGCCGCGCTCGGGCAGTTTGGAATCACCGCATGCGCGGTTGTTGATCAAGCGGTCTGGGACGCCAATGGCATGAGCCCGCGCTGGTATCGCATCGCCGCGCAGGTGCTGCGGGACTGCGGGCGCATCAACTCGGCTGTGCTGGCCGATAGAAAGGCAAAGTAATGGCACAGGTGTACGCCGTCTTCGGCGGCATCGCCGTATCCATCTGGAGCCTTGTCCCATGAGCATCCTGTCCTGGCTATTCGGCGCCCCCGGCTGGCTGCTGGCCGGCGGCCTGATCCTGGTGGCCGTGTTCGGCTTGGTGCCGAGCATCAGCAAATGGCTCTGGGTGGCCTGCATCGTCGCCGTGGGCGCATGGGGTGCCGCCGGCTACGGCAAGGCCGCGCTGCAGGCCCGCCGCACGCATGAGGCCGGCGACAAGCTGCTGCAGGCTGAGCAGGCCCTGCGCACCGCTGGCGGCGAGCTGCACACCGCCGCGCGCGAGATAGAGGCGCGTGACCGCATGCTCCGGCAGATCGAGGCCGACGCTGCCAGGCGAACCCGCAATGCCGAGGCCGCCCGCCGCGCCGCTGACGCGCAGATCGTGGCCCTGCGCCAGCGCGCCGCCGCCACGCAAGCCTACGTGCCCAAGGGCGACACGCCTGCCGCCCGGGCCGAAGACGCCGCCGCGCAGTGGCTCAAGGCGAGGGGCCAGTGATGCGCGCCGCTGCCCTTGCCATCGCCGCCCTGCTGGCCGGCTGCCAGACCGCCCCGCGCGAGACGGTGCGCTACGTGCCCACCGCCTGCGTCGCATCGGTGCCGGCCAGGCCCGACATGCCCACCGAGCGCCTGAGCAGCGCCGATGCGCTGGACAAGATCGTGCAGGCCGCCCTGGCTGAGATTGACGTGCGCGAGGCTTACGAGCTGGACATGCGCGCGGCGCTGGTGGGGTGCGTCAAGTAGCACTACGGTTTAGCTGCCGCCAGCGCATTGTTGATGCTCATCACTGCCCAACGCGCCACATGATCATTGATGTGATGCTGGATCATGCTCGCCACTATCCTGGTTGCAGGAACACGCGGAAATCGAGCACATCGCCGGCTCACGCGGCAGCGCGGAGCGCATAGTCCTTTGTCACTGCTCCACCGCCTCGCCCTGCGGCAACCACGGTGGCATTCACCCAGATCCGGCGGCCGTCTGTCAGGCGCCGGATGTGCCCGCGCCGCAGGTGCTCGCGCGGTGATCTGTGCGGTCCGCCGAGCCCTGTTCTGGCCCCGGCAATGCCTGGCAGTTCCACGGTCAAAACGTGGTACGTGTCAAACGGCAGCGCGGCCTTGATCTTCTTGCCGGCCTTCTTCGGCACGCTGGCCTGCACCCGAACGTTCGAGCAGGCCAGCGCGTTCAGAAAGCCAAGCACGACCATCACATGATTAAAGCCATCCCGCGCGCATTCCGTCTCTTGGTACTCTGCAACCACCTTCAGTTGCTTGGGGTCGCTGCGGTCAAGGTACTTCGTCTTTGGTATGCAGGCGTCTCGCTTGACCATCCAAAATCCATTCGCGCCCACATAAGCGGCAGGCCGCACATAGATGCCGTCCTCGTCCTCGCGGCAGAACACCACCCTTTTTGCGGGTACGGTCGCACCGTCGGCTGCCACAAGCTGGGCCGTGAACTCCAGCGCCACGAAAGGGTGCGGCAGGCGAAGCGGCACGCTGTCGTCAAGCGCCCGCAGCTCAGCGTCTGGCAGAAGTTCCCCATTCGGCGGCAGCATGAATTTCTGCGAAGCCCGGCACAGGTCAATGACGTGATCGACAACGGCCTTCTTCTCTGGCTCAACGCTTGGCACTGCCGCCAGCGCTTTGAACTGAGCCAGCATCTGCCTGCAGTAGTTGGTGTGTTCCATCATGGTCTCCGAGCCGTAGAACTGTGCGCTCAACCGGACCGCTGCGGGCTGCGCCCTTGCGGTCCGGTTAGCGCGGCGTTAGGTGTCATATGCTCCCACCAGCCGCCCCATTCTTCCGGGGTCAGTCTGTCGGCGTGCAGATATTCTTCTGGCGGGCAGCACTTCAACTTGCGCGGCATGTAGGCGTTCGGCTCAGTGCCTTGCAGCAACGGCGCCCTGGCGTTGGTGTAGCCCACGAATAGCGTTTGCTCTCTCATCCGCCCCGCATGGTCAATCCAGCGGTGCCTGTAGGTTCCAGGGCTTTTCGGCAAATCAGCGATGAAGTTCATGTTTTCTCCTTGGCGTTGCCACCTAACAAGCGGTTGTGGCGCGACGTGCCTTCGGCGCGGCTTACCTACGGCGTTAGCACTCATCAAACAGATCATGCCGATGGCATACAGCCTCAACATCGAGCCGATTTCGCACGGTCAGAATATACGGGCCGTCCTTGATCGTCAGCTTGCGGTATTTGCTGTTCGGAGTGATCTTCCAACGATCAGCTTGTGCGCCTTCGATTACCTGCCAGTCGTCCGCGGACACATCGCTGCGCCCGTAGTTCGACCGCAAAAACACTTGGCATGCGTCGCACGAGTAATGCTTGCGCGCCGTCTGTATCGTGTTGCTCAACACCTGCATGTCATCCTCCGCGGGGTAATTGCTAACATTTCAATCAACCCGGACACGCTAAAGCGCGCCGGTTATCTCAGGCGTTAGATTCCACAGAAATCCAGCCCCTACTTTCTGCTGTGTCATC
>JAOQMM010149690.1:0-12103 GCA_027563515.1 Erythroxylum platyclados | reverse complement strand
CTATAGGTATTTCATCCGAAAGCACCTTATTCAATCCACACTTATAAATAATCTTACATATCTAATCATTTTCCTAGTGGAAGTGGTTTCATCCATGCAAATTGGATTACTTAAAAAGCTCACTAACAAGCTTAATCCCTTAGTAGACCAATACTCTAAAGGAATTTGGTGAAAGTTCACACATAAAGGAATATGTTTTTGTTTTAAATCCTCTAATTTAATCCTTGGTTTCCTTATTTGTACAAATATAGGCAAACTATTGAACTGCCAAAGGCCTTCAATAACCTATAAAATTTTCCCCATGGAATCAAACTTTAAAAGGATTAAATGGATTTTATTCAAAAACACTTCAAATGGTGAAGTAAAGAAGTATGACATTTTCTTAAAATCAATATAGGTCCTTCTTTTTGAAAAAAATGGAAATTGTATTAGCCATAAAAGGCAAAAATATGACAAGGAAAAAAGAGGTAGCATAGGTCATATTTTCATAAAAAGAGGTATACATTTGCCCATAAAAAAGAGGCATAACAAAGAAGGTATACATTTGGAAGGGGAGAAAATATTAATCTTTAAATTATTTTGAAAGAGGCCTAATAAAGGAGGAATATGAAAAGAAAAGTATGAAATTTGCTCAAAATCAGCATAGGTCATAATTCTGCATTTCTTTGTTTCTCATAAGGCCTAAGATGACAACGAGCTTCTTTTATGTCATTTTAACGATAAAGAGAAATATATGAATGAGATAAATATTGCATGCTCTTTTGGTGTGACCTTGCATAAAAATTATACATATTTTTGCCTTATGAACTATATATTCTAGGTTTAGAATGTGAACTACATATAAATGCATGAAATTTATTTTCAAGTTGAGACCTCAAAGATGATGCATAAGCATTGAAGTTTTCATTTCTAGAATTAACTGATATACGGTCATGTGATGACTTAGACAATGGCTCATTAATATGAGATAAACGCCTTTAAGAAAAATTATTGATAGCTTGAGTGAAATTTGGTCCATTTGACCTAAAGATGAAAAGGCCCGATTGTTAAGATTTCCAAAAATCAAATAAATTGTTTAGAGAATTCTTGAGCATGAGAATCAGTAAGGAAGCCTAGGATTTAGAAGTTAAGATGGTTGGCACATGATTAACTTGTGTTGCAAAAACAATTATGTATTGGTGGGTGGTTAGTTAGGATATGGCCATGATTGGAGGATAATTGGAGGTTGAACATTTACATGAGAAAGTGTTTCAGATGGTTGAATTTTGGAAGGTTATATAAACATACATGTATCATAACACAAGCTTGTAGACACAATCACACTAAAACTTAAACCCTTTCATTGTTCCAGCTTCATTTATATCATGTACTCATCCTTTACTTAAATAAATATCCTTTTAATTTAATTTTTAAGTCTCAACACTGTTTAGTATTCAACTTGGTAACTTATAATTCTATTCTCTATGTTTTTCAAATCTAAAAGTAAGGCGCAATTTTAGGAGAATTCCTCCCTATCATATTTGAATTCTAAGTTGATTATAAAAGTGATCAACACCAACCCTTTAAAGTTTTTTAAGTAAGTTCCTAAAAAATTTTAAATTTAATAGCTCAATTCAAAATACTGTTTCTATTAATATTTTACCAATGTAACTGACAAAATACATAAAGACTAATATTTAGAGGAGCTACATGACTCTTTGTCTTCGTATAATTTTTAAGCATCAAATTAGTGATCACATTCCAATTTCATAGCCACCATTATTGATTGACCTATTTTGTGAGTTAGTCAATTTTGTAATAAATTGCAAGTGCACGACATAGCTATAGCTAATGACAAGTACGGGTCGATCCTACGAAGACTATGAATACTAGTACTTACCCTTCCTTTATTATCTAGCCTAAGGATTGATTTTAGATTTTTAATAAAAAGAAAATAAAACTAAAACAATTAAAGAAATAGGAAACAATAATGAATGCAAAGATAGTGGAATTCACTTAGAAAACTATCGTTATCAGAAATTAGTATCTAGGTTCAACTCCCCTTAAACCCTTAACAAATTGATCTTTTATCATGCAATCATTTTGTTGATGTATTAGATCGTGGAGACTCCTATAGTATGCTAATAGTTGACCTTGAGCCGACTAATAACTGATCCTGAGGTCTTTAATCGAATTACTTGGGTTAAATCTTATAGGATTGCGTTACCGATTTGTGAATCCCTCTATTAAGTTTGACCCTAATCCGAAAGATTTATGTCATCCTATCTCTAGAGTTGTAATCACCTCGTTCTAATTACAGAAAATCTATTCACACTAGGATTTCTCAATCTTTACGTACGAAATTAGATTATGATATAATATTCTCGGGTTATTAGAACATAAATAAAATGCGTAATCAGATCACAATATATCAAACAACCAATTTCATTAATAAAGGAATCAAATCATATAAAAGTATTAATATAAGATTCATCTAACCTAAATACTAACTGGACGTTTAGTTACACATGATCAAATACAAAATCAAACATACGTAAACAGAAATACGAATCGAAAACAATGTAATCATAATTTTAAATATCACTGATTGTCTTCTATCGAATGTTTTTGCAATGTAAAGGTTTGATCTTATATTCTGATGGATCTTTCAATGATTTATTCGTGTTTTCTGCTTCTTTTGATCAAAATTGCATCTGGAGAATGACTCCACGTTTGGAAATCATCTCCTAAAGTCTCCTCCTTTCATTAGCCGCCAAAAAACATCTTTTTATATTAAAAACTAGGGTTTTGGAATTTACAGGATCTAGTACACAAGCATGTATCAGACTGTGTATGTCCAAAAATGCTTGAAATCGTGATTCTGCATAGCCTGGACAAGTGCACAGCCCGGATGCATGGTCGTGCATCACTTCTATGTTTCAATTCTTCATTTTATGTCGTCCTTTCATCCGGATTCTTCTCTTTTAAGTTCTTGAAAGCAATTATAACCTATAAACACACTTGAAGCACATTAAGTACTAAATATACAATAAGAGTATAAAATATCAAGCAAAAGCACATCAAAATATGACGTAAAATTATGATCAGTTATGCTACTGTAGGAGGCTTAAAAACTTATATTGACAAAGATAAAGAGCCATGTAACTCTTGCAATGTTAATTTCTACATGTTCGACCAGTGATATCAGTAAAATATTTATGGAAACAATATTTTGAAATGATTTAGTCAATTTTAGAAATTAAATATTTAATTGAAAATTTTAAAATGTTAGATAATAAAATAAAAATAATCATAAAAATATTTTAAATTTGTAATCCCACAAGGTAATAACCTACCAAAAAAAGTGTAAAAGATAGAGCAAAAATAATTTCAAAAAATAGTTCAAGGACCGAATCCATTACTTTCTTCAATGTTTAGTTCAATAATGAAAAAGAGTTATTCTCATCTAACTTTGGTTAGATGTATTATCTCATATCAAATAGTGTAAGGATGTAGTAATATCTATTCTAAACTAGAAGGCAAATTCAACATCATAAGTTTGATAATTTTTTAATAAATTAAATAAATGCATTAATAGAACTCCATGAATTAGTAGCAAAGGAGTTCCAAATGGCACTAGCATACAATGATGATATTAGTTGAAGGGCGCTTAAACAAATAGAGGCAAGTTTCCAGCAATCATGATCCATATCTAGCAAGCTAAAAGAGAAAGACAATTCCTTTAAGCCTTCACTTTAGCTATTATTCTAAAATATAGACATTTAAGATCAAGAAGAAGATAAGAATTCCCTCTGCGAAGTAACTTTTTACTATTTTATAGGGAACTAAGATTGCAAGAACTATTTCTTAGCAAGCAAACTCCAATTATAAGCAATAGATTGACTACACTAGAAGTGAATTAGGTGAGCTATCAATTGCTTCCTAATAGATTTTATTAGCTTTGGCAATATGTTCTGCAACTAGATAGACTTCCTCTAAAATATCCTCTGATCTCTCCCTGCACAAGCCATAAATTGACTGTTTAGAGAAATTTTATAAACAAGCAAGTCACCGTTATTCATACTACGCCTTAGATATAGCCAATTTATCATATCTTATCAACTTGAGGTAGAAGAGGATAAATTGCATAGGGATTGGTTTCTATTCTAGATATAAGATATAAAGTTTCACTTAGAGAAAAGGTTCTCCACTAATTCATCATCCTAGTTACAAAAAAACACAACCTTTTGGTAAATTTAGGAATTCCTTCAGTATATATAAAGCACTAAATCTTTTCTTTATTATGAGCCAAAGGATAAGTGATTGAATTTTTTTTATTTGGATTCTTCTTAGGTTTAATTGTATTACTTTGGCTGGAGTATTCGTAATTGCATATTTACAATACAGACGTGGTGATCAATTGGATCTTTGACTAATGATTAATTAACGACTTTAAACATGCCTTGGATTCTTTATAAAAAAAGAAGAATTCAAAATCGAATTTCTTTTTTTATAATCTTATAATTTATGCAATTTGAAAATTGTATTATAAAGAAATTTGATTATAATATTTTTTATGAACAAAACAACTATTTTTTTATTTTAAGTTCGATCAAATCCTATTTTGTAGATTTTTTAAGGAAAAGTGACCTCTACTTTTCTTTATATCTTACGGAATGAATACAGATAGAATCAGACTAATTCCTTAACTGTGTTTCTGGATATTCCTCAATGTCCCGACCCTCTAATGATGGCAATGTTTCTAGTCAAGGGAAGTGTTCTGATTTTATCAAGAGTGTTCTAGCAATTTCCACCAGTCACTTAGGTGATGAGTGGATTCTTGATTCAACCTGTACATTTTTCATATGTCCTCATAAAAATTTGTTTTCCACATGCAAAGAAGCTGGGGAAGCTTTTGGGCAAGCCTATTTGAACTATACCAGCTTATACCATATTACCTTTAGATCACAATTTCTCGATAGTTGTCTTTATGAGGCATTAGAGAAATTACCTAAAGGGAACCTACTCCATTAAATAGAGTCCTCTCTCTATTAAAGATAAGATTGAAGCTCAAGATGTGACTGGTAAAAGAAGTCCTTGATAGATTCTTAATAAAGCTTGAGAATAGGACCTTATTAACTGAAGTATAGTTTGGGATATGGACCATTGTCTAAGAAGATTTGTGTTTAGGCTTAATACACTAGAAGTTTGCATAAATCCACCTATCCCAAAAGGCTTACTTATCTGTGAGTGTCCTCTATATCCTTTTGAATATGAGATATTTTTTAGTGACTCTATTAGGCAATATTCCTAGCTCTTTTTTTTTTTTTTGCTTTAGTAAGCATAAATCACTATATTTCATTTTGCAAATGAACTTCTGGTGAAGTCCTAGAACAAAGAAATCTCCTTATAAGCTTCCCAATTGTCTTGACAATATCTATAGGAATCATCATATGAGATAATTAATAAAAATAGAGGCTATTCAACACAAAGTTGATTAGTTAAATTCTTCCTGCTAAGATTAGACTTTTATTACACTAGCTTGAGATTCTTTTTTGAATCCTTCCAACTAAATGATTGAATTTAGTATAAGAATGTCTCTTAAAGGAAATAGGGATGCCTAAGTAGGTGAGAGGAGGATTTATAATTCTCAAAATTGTCAAATTGGAGAGCCTATTGGAGATATGTTGAGTACTAGAAGAAATAAACAATTGACTCATATCCTTATTAACAAAGAGTCCTAACAACAGTTTAAAGGTATTTATAACAAACATATAAAGTTTGCATTAACTTTGGAGAAGAGGATTAGGTTATTGTAAAAGATAAACTACAAATGCCCATATTCTTCCATTTTGAGTGAAATTTGAAGCTCTTTTCCTAATTGATAATAGACTTGATAAGCCTAGTTAATATTTCCATATTTAAAGTGAAGAGGTAAAGACAAATAGGTCTCCTTATCTTAACCCTTTAGTACTTTTAATAAGCTTACTGGGCTCTCCATTGACTAATATACTATAAGAGATAGCAGTATTTCATTGTTCTATCCATCTAATAAAGATTTCCAGGAACTTGAATGCCTTTAAAGTTTTTAAAATAAAGTTCCAATCAAAAGGCCTTATAGAATTCAATCTTAATGACACAAATCTTGTTCAAATTTTCCCTCTTCTAATTCTTGAAAAGCTCCTTGGTTAAGAAAATTATGTCACCAATATGTCTCCCTTTAATGAAAACCCCTTAAGATTGATCAATGTAAGAAGCAAGTATGGTCATAAGTCTATCAATAATTAGCTTGAAGATGATTTTATAGATGGTATTGCAACATGAAATAAGTCTAAACTCGTTTAGAGAATTAAGGGAATATACTTAGGAATGAGACATATAAAGGTCTTATTAAGTTCTGTCAATATTCTTCTATGATTGAAGAATTCAAGAACTACTTCTATAACCAAAGACCTAGGAAAAGATCAAGTTTTTTGAAAAAAAAGGCATTTAGGCCATTAAGACTTAGGGCTTTATTGGGTTGGAGAGAAAACAAAGCTTCTTCCATATCATTAAAATCTAAAGGCTTAGTCAAGAGTTGAGCCTCTTAAGGAGAGAGTTGATCCTTAATGAAAGATTGAAGGATCTTCAAAGAAGAAGCTCCATTAGTGGGACTACCAAGAGTGTTGGAAAAATAAGAGAAAGTTTCTTGTTAAATATCAGCTTGAGTTTCAATCAAAAATCCATTCTCATTCATAAGAAAAGTAATTTTATTGTTATTTCTCTTGGAAAGCACTGATTTATAGAAGAAGCTAGAATTTATATCCTCTTCCTTAAGCCAATGGGTTTTAGATCTTTGTTTCACCGGGGAAAAATTAACTTTTGACTATTAAATTATATGTAAGACAGACTAATTTTTCTTGTTCTTATAATTAATCATCATATGGAGAATGGTAAAGATTGTTTTATATCATTTTCAACTTTTCTTTAGAATCAAAGATTGCCTAAAAAGTGTTGCTATACTTCCTCTTATTGAGTTCCTTAATTTCATTTTTCACCTATTGAATCTTCCTCATGCAAATGTAAAGCTTGTGCCCTTAAAAACAGTATTGTGTGCTTTGATGATTGCTTCTTCAAGTCCCTCCACCTTAACTAAGAAATTGCTAAATTTGAAAAGAAATATTCTCCTTTGTGTGATGAAAAGATTTTGCACCAAAATAGGAGAATGGTCAAAAAATAATGGTTTACTCTCGAGAAAGGTTAAGATTCACTGTGCATTAACTAAGGCCCTATCATTCTTCTTCCTCAAAAACTAACTTCCCTTCTAGTTTGTTATTCTAAGTAAAGAAGTTCTCGTTCATTTTTAAAAATGTTTGACTATGGCAAGCACATTCGTAGAAGTCTTCAAAATAACTCCCAAAGCTAGCATTTGCTTCAACTTCTTAAGGATGTAACATGCTATTGAAGTCTACAAGTATGATCCAAGGAGATTAATAGAAGATCAAATCTCTTTTAATTTGCCCTACAATGAAGTCCCTAAGAAAGCATGATTGAAGGCATATATAAAGGTGACGTGCACATTGATGTTATATTGCTTCATTCTTACTAATAAATGAATTAGCTACTCTACAATGATTGAGTGAACCACCTTTAACCTGGCATAATCAAAAGTAACCACTATCTTGCCATAATTGGTGATTAGAAAGAAAAAAAAAGTTAATGCTTTATCAAAAAGTTCAGATTCCTTCAATTGTTCTCCTTAAGCTTCGTTTCCATGAGACTAATAAGAAAAGGTTTAATGTCGTGTAAATAATCTAACAATGGCTGTTTTTTATTAGGGCTATTAAACTCTTTAACATTCCAAAAGTGTATAGCCATTAAGAGGGGTTTGTTATGGAACCCTTCTGTTCCTTTTAGATTTTCTTAAAATGACACTTTTGAACCCTTCATCTGATGCAGGCTCCTCGAGCACTTTACTAAGTATAGAAAAAATAGGACTCAAACCAGAAGAAGAAGCAACATCTATGGAAGAAGAGTTACATAAAAGAAATCAACTTTAACCAGATCGTAAAAAGTGGAGCCATGTACAAGATTACGCTCAACAAGCTCTTTATTAGCTTAAGTTCTATCTTGTCTCTTCTCTACAAGAAAACTTCTAACTGCTTTAGGGGCAAGAATCTGAATATTAGGTATTAACAAGGCTTTATCCTGGTTCCCATTTGAGGTTAAGAACTTGCATCTTTTATCCATATCTCTGTCACCTGTTCCGGATAGTGGTTGCTTTCAACAATAGCAATCTCAAATTTTTCACCTTCTTTGTTACAGATATTCCCACTTACATCCATTTGCATCAGCTCTTAAAAATCACGTGTCTTGAAAATCACCTGTGACCTTGGCGTTATAACTGAATGAATAGTCCATCTTATTGTTGTGGGAAGAGTAATTGCATTTATATGTAAGACGTTTATGCTAAAAATGTAAACTTCATTTGAGAGAATGTTACTATTAACTTGAGAACTATTAGAGTTAGAAACGTACAGTTAAATGTCTATTATGCATATCATGACGTGAATAAATAATTGAAATTATTTGTTGATGTCCATAAAAAAATAATAATGATTATGTCAGCCTCATTTTCCAGCATTATTACATAACAGGCCCTCAATGCACTTTGAAATTTTGGTCGAGAGCACTAAATAACCGAACACTTAAATGACGAAGGCATTGGACCGTGCTTCCTCCTACTTCTTGACGACGAAACACATCATGTGAGCTGTGCTTCTTCTTTTCTCAAAGGGATTGCTTTTACTTGATTTCTAAGATAAGTAACAAATTTAATGACTTGCAAAGTTCCATTAAAGATTGCAAGAGCGAGCATACCAAGACTCAAAAACATTAAAAGAATTCCAGCATTACCAAACGACTAATCAAGCATAAGCTAAATAGATCAAAGTAGAGAATACAATAGATCCCACATTCAACTATGTATCATGTAAAAATGGTTTTAAAACCAAGCAAATGAATAAATCCCAGTGTACCCTCTTGACATAAATTAATAACACATTGCCAACGAGTTACATTCTCTCTTAGAAGAACAAGATCAGCATGCCAGAAACTGCCAAAACCATTTGACTCCAAACATCTAAGTCGATGATCCTATCGGAAGAGCTTGCAGGAGAAGTTCCAGGGGCATGCACCTTTGCAGATGTATCTGCTGCAGGGCTATCTGCAGCATGGCTAATTTCAGGAGCTGGTGCTGGAGATGGCATTGAAGGTATGTTAATGCTCTCAGGCAAAAGGACTTTATCAACTCGATAAACTGCAACAGGCTGAGTTGAATCTATACTACTGGTAACTTTAGTTCTAGTCCAACTTGAATCAAGGTACACAGTCCCAGATGTGTCTGTGAAGTTCAATGCAAATTGGCCAGCACCAGCAAAGGTACTAACAGGACCTACTTGACTAAGATTCTTGAAGTCAGACAGAGAGTAATAATGTGGCAAAGCATGGAAAAGTAAGAGTTGTTTAAGCTGGTCTTGAGTCAGGTTTGACAAAGAAGCCTTCTTTAGAGAATCAAAGGCTTGATTTGATGGCACAAAGATGGTAATGCCTTCCTCGGTGTTATTGGCTTGGTTCTGAAAGGTGTCAATAACGTTGGTAGATTCAAGATAGTTGAGGAAGGTGGTGTATGGACCAGCAACAGATAGCAAATGGGTGAGGTTTACATAAGCAGGTGCTGGTGCTGGTGCTGGTGTGGGTGATGTCGCTAGGGTCGGTGCATGAGGACTAGCAGTTTGAGCATTTGTTTGAGGAGCGAACAAAAGTAGCACTGTACTACTAAACAGAAGAATATTGGAGACCTCCATGATCATCATAGAATTCTTCTATATTCTGTATATTTTGACCACTCTCAAAATTACTGCAATTTCCAAATCTCATGGAATGTCAACACATTTTCATCAATTATAGCTAATCAAGGAAGCAAAAGCTTGAAAAGAAAAAACTTGCTAATGAGCATATCAAAATGAAAAAGGCAATTCTTCAATTTCCGAGTCGTCAATAATGACTTAAGCTACTAAGTACAAACCAAAAGCCAGATCTTGCTGTCACTGCAAAGAAGCTCTGTAACAAATACATAAAAAATGACCCACCTTTCTTTTTTCTGCTGTGCACGTTCAGTCCATTCGATCAATGACAAAAGACCAGCACAATTACGAAGGCATTGAAGAAACAGAAGCCGTGAAAGAGAAAATGCATCGAATGAACCACAGGAGAAATAGATGCCATATCGAAATTGGAAAATCTCAAGGTCACTTACCGTTGGCAATACACAGATCATAATCCTACTTCAAAGTGCACTAACCATTTATTTCATTATGAATTACCTTTTCTCTTTCCTAAGTGATAGAGATATGTTGCAAAAGAAAATGAAAGTCAACACAAATTGGTCACCCCAAAAACAGGTCAAAGGAGAAGGGGAAAAGGTGAATTTACAATAAGAAAACCACGGCCACAGAATGCACGTCAACAAAGAGCAATGGAAACAGATCTATGCCAGTTCATTCAGAAGTCAAAGTAACCAAATGTTTAGTTACTACATCGGCAGCCAAAACAGACAAAAAGATGCGCATTTGTAATGAAGATCCCAAAAACAATTAAAAAAAGAAAGAAAAGGAGAGAACAAGATTTGAAATTTTCAATACGAGTACTTGACATAAGTTAATGAAAAGAAAGAAGAAAGATTGTAGACATACACTAACCTCACAAGTAGTAATTGAGAGAGAGCAATAGTGTGGCGGTGCTTATGCAGTTGAAAGACTGAAATGTTTGTTTTAGATCAGATTATATAAAGAAGAGTAGGGAAGGTCCTGAGTATATAGGATGGTGGTACTGGTACCAGCTGCTGACGGTGGTTACATACAGCTATAAAAGAGTTGGAAGAGTAACATGGGCATCCGGGGGTTTCAAAACAAAGTATAGTTTGTTGGAGTGAAGTGGCTGGCCCATGTAGGGTGGGCTTTCCTAATCAACTTTCAGCATATATGCTGTTCTTGCAAATGCTCGCTGGCTAGGTAAGGCTCCTAAAGTCCAAATTGTTAATTAGCCTTAGCCGTCATTTCACTCTTTTGCATTTGTGTGAGTTTCTTTTTTCTGTTCATTGACTTCCTATCCAATGCATCTATGCGTATTTGTGGAATTAAAAGACCTTGCACATATAAATGTGAGTTAGATGGAACGTATTTTCTGTTCCCTCTATCCTATGCCACCCACCCTGTATACAAGTTATCTCAACCACTCATTACAATAAATTGGATAGGTAAGAATGCTTGGGCACAAAGGGCACAGTATTAAAGGAACAGACGATCTCCCTCTAAGTTAGGTATGTATCAGTTGTTAGATCACATGTATAATAATCCCATGGAACGTTTTTCCTCTCTTTTGTCGCGGGGTAGCTCCAAGTCAAGGTTTGCCAATGCTTTTAAGTAAAGTAAAGAGTGATATCTTCAAAGTTAAAGAATATAAAAATGATAAAGGAAACATATTGTATTTAATCAACAGTAGATCTTCTTCCTTAACAGTAAAGGCACTTATCCTAACAGTAACACCCTGTGGAGCATCTCTTTACACTAAGCTGGACACGTTAAAAGAGATGATTGCTACTTTAAATTTGCAATCACGAAGAGCCGAATAGCACGTGAAGCCATGGAAACTACCTGTCAAGGTAAACCGGACCTGAAGTAGGTTTGGTTGGCTGTTCTAGTGGTGATGATCTAAATGGTTCAGGTTCTACTGAATTTGTAGAGTCGGTTGAATGTCCATGTTAAAATTGTTCTTTTGAAGAACTTAATCTATCCATTCAGTTTACTGATTTAATATAAAATAGTTTTCAAATTTGGAGTTAGACATATTACAACTAGTTCTCAAAGTATTTATTCGTACAAATGAAGTAGTCCTAAACACATAAACCATACTTAGGGGGCGGTTGGTTCAAATGGGGTAATGAGAATAGGAATAGGAATGAATATAGTGAGGAATGAGAATGGATATAATCATTATAAATATGATGATTGGTTGGAACGAAGGAATGATTACCATTACCATTGATAGTGGTTGGCTTGTAGAAAATATTGAGAAATAAAATTTA
>JAOQMM010149546.1:0-12122 GCA_027563515.1 Erythroxylum platyclados | reverse complement strand
CGGCGACCGTCGATATCTGTGCCTCGTTGTCCGTAACGACCGCGTTCCCGTCGCCCGACGAGCTTACCGTCATCGCCGTAGATTTCATAGATGGATTGAGATGGGCACCGGCGTACGCCGCTCCGAAGACTAGCAGCAACAGGATTGCCGCGCCGGCAATCGCCCGGATCGGACGGCGGCGGAAGTGGCGCGGACGCTCGTTAATGGTCGGCGCGGGCGTGTCGGTCCGGTTAGTGTAACTCTCGCTGCGGTCGTGTTCGTACGGTTCGTTGTTCATAGTTCCCCCTTTATACTGATGCCTATCCTAAAATTATGCCTGGTTGAAATTCATGCCTATAGCCTTGTCAGGTCGGTAAACAGCGGCTGCAGCACCACGAGCGTGACGATGGCGCCGCCGATGACGACCGGCCAGGTCAGCTTCTTCGCTTCGGCACGGGCATTTTCGGTGCCGAGTACCAGGTAGAATTTTCCTGCCAGGTACCCGAGGATAGTCGCAATGATCGCGATCTGCGGTATCTGAAGCCCGGCGGCGACCAGTGGTACTCCATACGTGATGTTCCAATGGAACGTCACCCATACGAGCTCGGACAGTACGAAGCCCCAGATGAAACTGAGCAGGACGGTCGCCTTCTCTTCGTAGCTGCTGAGGATATGGCGGGCGGCGCTATAGCCGATGACCCATCCGATCAAAACGACCGGCGCGGTATCCCAGTTATAACCGAGCGAAAATAGTGCGCTCAGCGCGACGAACTGCGCCACGAGCGCCTGGGCGGCCATCGCGGTATGGCTCGAGCGCGGCTTCAGGTACAGCAGCCAGCCGACGAACAAAAGCGTCAGCACGGTCTGGACGGCGACATAGCCGTTCGCGCCGGCAAGCAGGGTCGCGAACCCGAGCCCGACCAGCACGTCGACGGCGTTCGCCTGGATGTTGGCGAACCAGAATCGCGGTCGGACGCTGAGGACCCGCCATTTGCTGACCAGGATCAGCCCGTATGCCAGCCACGGCGCGTTGAAGTACGCGACCAGGAACCAGACGCCGCCAGCGAGCGCGAGATTGAGAAGGACGTAGATGATTTCGCTCAGGAAGCTGCGGCGGGCGACGACTTTCAGAAGATCCATTGATTAAGCTCCGTGTTCATTAGGCTCGACATATTCTCTTCTATTATACACCCCTGAAACTGAGAGTTTACTGGGCCGCGGCGGTCGTCTTCGGCGTGCCGAGCACGACTACGAAGTCCGCCGAAGAAGTGAAGTCCACCGGCTTGCCTGCCGTTACGGTCACGCCGAGCTGCTTCTGGAGCTTGGCCAGCGTCGCAGGCTTCTTGCCGCCCGTCTGGTCGTAGAGCGTGACGGCCGCGGTGTAGTCACTCTCAGCATCATCGATCGCGACGACCGTGAATCCGGCTTTCTTGAGTTCGGCTGACTTGGTGCTGGCGACGCCCGCGGTCTGCGAGCCGTTGTACACGCCGACGGTCGCGCCTTCGAGCACGCTCGTGTCGCCCGACCAGATCGCTTTGGTGTATGCCTGCAGGCCGCTGTAATCCAGGAGCCCCGCGACCGGGCGGACGATGCTCGATCCGTCGGGCCCTGTCCCTGTCGTCACGAGCGGGTTGTCCTCGCTGGCGATATCAAGCGATTTGATGTCGTCCGACTTGATATCTTTGGCAAGATTGACAAGCGTCGTGATCTCTTTGGTCTGGAAATTGGTCTTGATGTTATCACCGAGCGAGTTCATCAGGTTGACCACGGCGACCGGGTTCGCAAGCGTCCCGCCGCTGAGCGCCTTGGCCTGGACGGCCTTGAGTATCTTCTGCTGGTTCTGCTCGCGGTCGAAGTTACCGCGGCTCAGGCCGTAACCGCCGGAGTCGTTACGGGCCCGGGCTAGCGCCAGGGCATGCGTTCCGTCCAGGTGGGCGGGACCGTTCGGGTATTTGACCAGGTAACACTTGTAGTTGCAGGTCCAGTCGAAGTTACGATCCAGGATACCACGCGGGTCGCTCGACTGGATGTTTATGTCGACGCCGCCGACCGAATCAACCACGTCGCGGACGACCGTGTAATTGACGTGGACGTAGTACTGGATGTCCGCGCCGAAGACCTCGTCAACCTTTTGTACGAACGCCTCACTGGCCGCGTTCTGGTCGTTATTATTGTTCTGGAGCGCGCACAGGTACGTCGCGTTGATCTTGCCGGCGTAACCGACGTCGCAGCTCTTGTCGTACTGGACCCACAGGTCACGCGGAATGCTGAGCATGTTGGCGGTTTTCTTTTCCTGGTCGATGCTCAGGATCATGATCGAGTCGGTCAGGTTGGCGCCGCCGTGGCTCGGACCGTCGTCTTCGCTAGTGCCGAAAAGCAGGATGTTCGTCCGGCCGTAACTGTCCTTGGCGAGCGGTGTATTCTGCTGGGTAATCGCCTCGAAGATATTTCCTTTGAAGACCTTACTGCTGTTGATGAGCGCGCGCAACCCGATGTATCCCGCGCCGAGGGCGAGCAGGATGATGACGGCAAGGACGATCCGCTTGATACGTTTGCGTCGGCGCGCACGGACGTACGGATCATGCTTGTTGGGCTGCTTCTTGTCACCGTCGATCGCCTTAAGAGAGTCGTCGAGGTCTCCGCGGCGGACACCGCGGGCAGGAGCGGCGACGGCGGCTGTCTCGTTCGCCGATGCGAGCACGGAGGCACGCGCCAGGCCGACACGGGTCGTCTTGGCGTCCTCAGGGATACCGCCGAGACGGCGCGATGTACTGATGTCGCGCCTCACGAAACCGTCCATGGACACGCGTTGGTCGTTTTTCTTTTGCATAAGTAACTTGGCACTAGTATAGACTAAAACGCGCCGTTTACCAAAACTTCAGTGCGGTTTTCTCAGGCTTGGCGGATTGTCCCACAAGGCTAATCGGTCATGCTATAGTTAATGCAATGACTAAAAACAAAGGGTTCAGTTTGGGCGAACCGGGCATTCGGCGCCCGGTCTGGCGCGACCTGCTGAGCATCGCCGTATTCATCGCCCTCGTCGCGCTCGGGACCGTCTTCATCAACAATTTCCTTTTCCGCTCGTTCAGCGTGGTCGGACCGAGTATGGAAAGCACCCTCCATACGGGCGACAAGCTGATCGTCAACCGTCTCACCCCGACGCTTAAGCGCGCGTTCGGCGGCACGTACACGCCCGACCGCGGCCAGGTGATCGTCTTCAAGAATCCGCGCTTCGACCTGACCGGCGGCAATGAGGAATACATCGTCAAACGCGTCATCGGGCTACCCGGCGAGCGGGTGACGGTCAAAGACGGCACGGTCACGGTTTACAATAAGGACTACCCGAACGGCTTCTACCCGGACAAGTCGTTCGTCGGCCCCGGCAGCCCGACCAGCGGCGACGTCGATACGACGGTCCCCAGCGGCGAGATCTTCGTGATGGGCGACCACCGCGTCGGTAGTTTCTCGCTCGACTCGCGCAACGGCCTCGGGACGATCCCGCTGTACGAGGTCGTCGGTCCGGTCGTGTTGCGGTTCTTCCCCTTCAATCTCATCCGGACATTCTAACCCTCATTCGCACATCCTAGTCCCGGACATGAAAAGAGCCCCGTTCCCTACCAGGAGCGGGGCTCTTTGGCAGGGAACGGGGACTAGGCGGTCTGTCGGCCGTCGTGCCCATGCTTGAACCCGACGGCAGTCATAGCGGCGTATAGCGTCAGCGCGTGCGCGCTCCGGGTCCACCACTGGGTGTTCTCGATGCTGCTGTCGTACCCGATCGGTCCGATCGGCTCGTTCACCACCGTGAAACCGTCCTTACGGATCATCCGCTTGATCAGCGGAAGATGCAGGTATGGCTGTGCCACGGGGACGATCCGGCGGATGCCCGCTTCAGCGAACGACTCTTTCGCGGCATCCCATAGCCCTTGGGTATCGAGATAGCGGCCGTCGTCGCGCAGGCCGACCTCGCGGTCATACCGCACCGCCTTCCGCCGTAGCGCCTTGGCGACCTCCCACTGGACGATCGTCATCGCGGCACCATACTTGTCGGCGACCCGTGCGACCTCGTCGCCAAGACGTGCGTTGCAGGGGTTCGGTTCGTGAGCTGGCGTCCGCAGCGCGAACGCGAATCCGACGACTCCGATCAGTTCCATCTTCTTCCTTCGGTTCAGGCGCTCATGACGCGGACGACTTCGGACCGGTATACTATACCGTCAAAAGTAGATTATTTCAATAAGGACTGGATGCGCTCGAGGTCGGCGTCGTCCTTGAAAGCGATCGTCACCTTGCCACCGACCTTCCCCGTCGCCTTGACGGTCACCTTCGCACCTAGGCTCTTCGAGAACGTCTTCGAGTACGATTCGTAATGGACGGGAGGGGTCACCGCAGCGCGCGCCGTCGGTTTGGCTTTCTTGTGCGCGTTCACGAACTCCTCGATCTTACGGACGCTCCAGCCTTCGGTAACGATCCGCATCAGGATAGCGTCGAAATCAGCCTTGTCGGTGATACCGAGAAGCGGACGGGCATGCCCTTCGCTCAAACTGCCTTCGGCAATCGCCTTCTTAGCGCTGACCGGCAGGTTCAATAGCCGCATGGTATTGCTGATGGCGCTCTGGCTCTTGCCGCCGATCCGCTTGCCGATCTCGTCGAGGCTCAGGTTGAACTGGTCGCGCAGCCGCATGTACGCGGCGGCCGTTTCGAGCGGGCTCAGGTCGCGGCGCTGGACGTTCTCGATCAGCGAGATCTCCAGGCGGTGCTGGTCGTTCGGAGTCCGCACGATGACCGGGACCTTATCGAGCCCGGCCAGTCCGGCGGCCCGCCAGCGGCGCTCACCGGCGATGATGAGATAACCGTCGCCACTCTTGCTAGGCATGACCACGAGCGGCTGGAGGATGCCATGCTCGGTGATGCTCGCCGCCAGCTCGTCGAGCGCCTCTTCTTCGAAGTGCCGGCGCGGCTGCGTGTCATCGGGTGCGACGCTGGCCGTCGCGACGTAGCGCAAGTCTGATGCCCGCGCATCCGCCGTCGTCGCCACGTCGAACGATTCGTTCAGGAAATCAGTGGGAATCAGCGAGTCGAACCCGCGTCCCAAGCCTCCCATACCTTTCTTCGCCATACTACTTGACCCTTCCTAATAATTCTTTGGTGACCGCCTTGTATGCCCGCGCGCCCTTGCTGAAACGGTCATACGCCCCGACCGGCACGCCGTGGCTTGGCGCTTCCGCCAGCCGGACGTTGCGCGGGATCGTCGTCTCGAAGACCTTGCCGGGAAAATGCTTCTTGATCTCTTCGTGGACTTGCCCGGCGAGCGTCGTCCGGGTGTCCATCATGGTGACCAGCACGCCGATCAGTTCGAGCTGCGGGTTCATCGCCTTGCGGACGAGGTTCATCGTCTCGAGCAGCTGGCCCAGGCCTTCCATGGCGTAGAACTCGGCCTGGACGGGAAGGAGCAGGTAGTCGGCGGCGATCAGACCGTTGACGGTCAGCAGGCTGAGGCTCGGCGGGCTGTCGATGATCACGAAATCGTAGTCGTCGAGTTCAGCGATCGCCATCTTCAGCCGACTGAAACGCTTGTCGGCACCGGCCAGCTCGACCTCGGCGTTCGCCAGGTGCGGCGTCGCCGGGACAAGACTGAGGTTCTTGTGGTCCGTCGGCAGGATGACGTCCGTGAGCGGTTCGCCGCCCTGGACCACGTCGAGGACGGTCTTCTCAAGCTTAGCCTTGTCGATACCCATGCCGCTGGTGGCATTGCCTTGCGGGTCGAAGTCGATCAGCAGAACCTTCTTGCCCTCCTTCGCCATGTAGAACGCAATGTTCACGGCGCTGGTCGTCTTTCCGACGCCGCCCTTCTGGTTCGTTACCGCGATCGTTACCGTCTTTGACACTGTTTATATTCCCTCTTTAGTAATCCGATTATACCATGAGCGGGACCGCGGGGCGAGCGGACATCAAAAGACCGCCTTCACGGCGGTCTTTCAAGTACTTCACGCGGGGCTTACTTGATCCCTGTGATCTGAATCCGGCTGTACTGCTGGCGGTGCCCGTTCTCGGTGTGGACGCGCTTCTTCGCCTTGTAGCGGATGACGCGGACCTTGTCGCCCTTGACGAGGTCGTCGACGACGCTCGCGCGGACGCTGACGCCCCCGACGTTCGGCGTACCCACAGTCGTCGTGTCACCGTCGATCGTGAGCAGCGCATCAAGGGTGAGCTCTTTGGTACCTTCAGGTAGCTTGTCTACCAGCAAGGTGTCTTTTTCGGCGACTATATATTGTTTGCCGCCAACGGTGATGACTGCTTTCATGATATTCCTTTACTTCTCTACGTACGTAGTATCAGTCGGCTATTGTAGCAGAAAAGGCGCACGCGGTAAAGGGTTAGTCATATCAGAACCGGCAAGCCGGTCCTTCAGACTCAGTCGTCACTCGTAAAGTTCCACTCCGGGTCGCTGCGCACGTCGGCGACCACGTGGTCCCAGAATGCCTCGAGTTCGCTGCCCGGCTGGTCGGCCAGTTCCCATGACGATTCACGGTCGGTCTCGATGGCGTTGAGGATCTCGTCCTCTTCGGCCAGAACGGGGGCGAAGGCGAATTTGTGCTGGAACGTCCGGCGGACGGAGTGCGGCGCGTCGAGTTTGTCGCGGAGCAGATGATGGCGTAGCTGTAACATGTCGTATCCTTTTTTGTTTTATGGCGGTGTCCGCCCGTGTACTCTTCTATTTAAGCATAAGTGTGACAAAAAGTCAATAAGTATGCGGATTATAGACTACGGACGTGAGATGTACGGATTGTCTTTTTCGTAGAACCGCCACGGGATATCGGTGCCCTTTGACAGGCCGATCCGGGTCGTCTGGACGATCCGCTCGCTCGAAAGCGCGTCGGCCGGTCGCAATATAAGCGGAGCGCGCATGAGATCGTGCCCGTTCAGCGCCTTGTCGATTCCGAGCGCCTGGCAAAGCTTGGCCGGGCCGTTCGTCGCGTCCGGACCGCCCTTCCCGCGGCGCTCGGCCAGAAGGTCAGTACCCTCGAGCGGCTCGACCGCCCGGATCAGGACCGCCGCGCCGTACCCTTCCGGCCCGACCGTCACGTTACAGCAATAGTGCATGCCATAGGTAAAGTAGACGTACAAGTGCCCCGCCGGACCGAACATCACGTCGGTGCGCGGCGTCCGGCCCGCATAACTGTGACTGGCAACGTCCGACTGGTCATACGCCTCCGTCTCGACGATCCGCACGCGGACGGTCCGGCCGTCCAGTTCGCGCTCAAGGACGCAGCCGAGCAGGCGCCGCGCCGTATCGACGGCGCCACCTTGCAAGAAAGAAAGGCCGCGCGCCGTCATACAGGGTCATCAAAGTATCCGCTCAGAAACCCGGCGTCGCGGCGCTCGTCTTCAAGACGGGAAAGTTCGGCTGCCAGGTCGTTGATCCGTCCGGAGACGACGTCTATCTGGCGCGGGCTGGCATCGTCGCCCAGGGCGTACAGCGATTCGAGGATACCGGTCTGAGCTAGGATCCTGGCACGCAGGCTGGCTGCCGTCAGCGCCGTCCGGGCGATGGACCGACGAACTTTAATCGGTCGTTTTTCGGGGCGTTCCGGTACGAAAACCGTACTCTCGATTGTCCCGCCGCATATTGCCACGGCCGTTTCGGCGCCGCTCCCGAACCGCCGTCCCGCGTTCCCGGCGACGCGTAGCTCGGCAAACCCGTCCATGCCGTTGCCAGCGTCATTCCCGACGTTCCCATTCACTTCCAGCGCCGCCAAGCCGCCCATCTGCATACCGGCGTAGTCGCCCAGGTCGCCGTCGACCGTCACGGTCCCGTGCTTGAAGCCGTAACCGAAATAGTCCATCCGGGCGTTCAGGCGTTCGGGAATCTTCAGGTAGACCGCGTCGTCGTCGCGCATCTCGCGCGTCAGTAACGCGGCGAAGAACAGGCTCACGGCGGTTGGGTCGACGGCATGATCAGGCGTTCGCTTCAGGATGCGCGGCAGTACGTCGTTCCACAAAGTTTCGACATGACGGGCGGCAAGCGCGTCGCCGACCGCCTCGGTCATCATGTCGAGGGCTTCTGCCGGATACGACGGCGCTTCACCGGACGTGACTGCCTTGAACAATCCGAACGCCTCCGTAAACGCGTCCGCGGCGGCGGCATCGACGGCCGCATCGTCGGTCTCTGGCACCTCGCAACGGACCGGATCGTCCCACTCTTCGTCGGGATCCGTCTGCCAGGACTCCATCATCGGTCGCGGTGCGGGCGGCCCCATCCTCAGTACCCGCGGGCTGACGACGTCGACGAGCGGGTCGGTGTCGATCAGTGACAAAGGATCACGATACGCGAGCGGATGAGGCGTTTCCTTAAGGAATCCCTTGAGATTTTTCGACCGGCTCGGGTGACGCAGCTTCGCTATCGTCCTACCTTCAAGTTGGCGGATTCGTTCACGCGTGACGCCGTATGCCCTTCCGATCTCGTCGAACGTCATCTCGCGGCCGTATGGCGGCAAGCCGAAACGCATCCGGATAATACCCGATTCCCGCTCCGATAACGAATCGAGGAGACTATCAAGAGACTTGGATAGCATGCGGTCGTTCACCAACGTCTCGGTCGTCGGCTGTTCGGGATCGAAGTACACGTCGCGTATGTCCGCCCGCCCGTGTTCGTCCCACGCATCGTTGTCCGATTCGGCGTCGTATACGGCCGCCCGCATCTCATCGACCGATATTCGGGTGCCTATGCGCTCCTTGTACGTCAATATCCTGGCCAGCTTCCGGGTATCGGCCTCATCGTCCGAGCGCGTGAGCCTCGAGATCTCATCACTGAAGTTACTTGGCGGACGGATACCGCCGTGCTCGGTCTGCTCGATACGCCGGCTGAGCATGCCGTGGATATCGTATGCGGCGAAGGTGGAGAACCGTACCGGCTTGCCGGTTTTTGGCGTAACGACGGGCTTGAATCGGTCGACCGCCTTGATCAAGCCTTCGTTCGCGAATCCGATTCGATCTTCGAGCGAGCCGTGCGGCGAGGCAAGCTTGGTGATGTCGTCATACGCGCCGATCATCTTTCCTTCTTCGCGGTCCTCATCGGTCAGGATGTTCATCGATGCCCGGGCGAAATACGCCGCCAGCTTGAGATTGGCGAGTATCAGCCGCTCGCGGGCCCGTTCGGCGGTTTGGATATCCGCGAGGAGCAGCGCTCGTTCGGTATCATCCACGCCGCCTTCGTCGATCAGCGCCTTGGCGCGGCGCCCGCGTTCCAGATCCAGGGCGAGTGCATATTCCTGGTCGCCGGTCAGGATCGTCCGGCGGTTCCCCGTGATCTTTTCGAGCTCCCGGGACGCCGCGGTGTTGTAGCGGCCGATACCCTGGCCGATCAGCAGGTCGGGCGTGTCGTGCGGATCGCTCTGGACGGCCTCGAATTCAGGCCATGCGTCGGCCTCGGGATAGCGCCCGATTCGATCGTCGTCTCTGTCCATAAGGAAGATTATTATACAACGAAAAAGGCTACGGCACAATCATGCGCCGGCACTCGGCTAGCGGTAATTGATGAAGTTGAGCGGAAAGTCGAAATCAGCGGACCGGAGCCGCGCGATCACCGCCTGCAGCTCGTCCTTGCTGCCGCTCGTCACCCGGACCTCGGCGCCCTGGATCTGCGCCTTCACCTTCGGGAATTCCTCGCGCAGCAGCTTCGTGATTGTCTTCGCCTTGTCCTGGTCGAGCCCCTCGACGAACGGGACGTCCTTGGTCGCCTTAAGGTTGCTCGTGACGATCTCCTTGCTCAGGTCCAGGACTTTCGAGGTCTGGTTGCGGGTCGCGAGCTTTCCGCGGACGATGTCGAGCAGCGCGTCGATCTGCCAATCGTTGCTGCCGATCAGCTTAAGCCCAGTCTTGTCGCCCAGCCACTCGATCGCGGCCGGCGTCCCCTTGAAGTCGTACCGGTTCTCGATCTGCTTGTTCGCCTGCGCGAAGACGTTGTTCATCTCCGCCTTGTCGTAGTCGCTGACTATGTCGAAACTGAATGTGGCCATTATCTTTTCTCCAATCCGTCGAGCCGGAGCGTGTCGCTTTCGTCGCCGTGCGGCCCGGCTTTTCCTACGTGCTTATTACTAATTTTCGGCCCGTTCTTGATCACGTGCGCAAGCGCCATCGCGTGCCCGTGCCCCAAGCCGAAATCTTCCTTGAGCCACCCGACGATCGCCATGGTCTTTGTCGCCGGGTCGTCGAAGCCTTTCGCTTTCGCAAGCGCGATGAATTCGTTCGGAGTTTTACCGGTTTGTTTTTCGGCGTTGTCTAAGTAAGCTTGGAACGACACGCCCTACGCCCCTATCTCGATCGTCGACGTAGTGGTCTCGTCGGTTTTCGGGTCGTAGACCGATAGCTCGAACAGTCCGCTCAGGTCTTCGGGGCCATCGCGTTCAGTCCCATCGGCCGCGGTGTATTTCAGCGGGCCGTTCGACTTCATTTCTTTGAGCGTGATCCTATGCCCTTTGCCTTCGTCGGACCAGTCGAAGCTACCGCCTAAGTCCATCGTCACTTGCAACATGGTCGCATAGCTATAGATCCGCAGCGCCTTACCGTTGAACCGGAAGCCGTAATCGGGCGAAGCCTGGAATGGACGGGTCGCGAACGCGTCGGCCTTCACGGTGTCTTCTTCGTCGTCATCGGGCCGGATCTCGACACCAAGTACCCGGACGATCTCGTCGCCCGCCTGCGTGACCGCGGCCGGCAGCTCCTTACCATTATGCGCATGGAAGCTGATCGTCAGAGTACTATCACCATATCCAATGCTCGCATATTCCTGTACGCCGTGTTGCGTAACGATACCGTTCAGCGCCGATAACGCGGAGACGTAGGCGTCCCATCGGTCCGATTCCGCCTCCACGAACAACATGCGCGACAGCGTGTTGTTCAGGTCGCTTTCAATCCAGTCACTTTTGCTATATAACATGCCCCCATTATAAACCTTTGCGAAGCTACAACTACACCATCGAATCTCCGAATTACCACGCTTGCGGCTCGTGCCCCACAGGTTTACAGTTAGACATGGCCATGTGAGTACTGAGCTCCGGTTCTTTTCACTCCCAGGCTATCTTTCAAAACTGGTGTATACACACTGCCCGCGGCCTCGGCCAACGGAAAGCGTCCCTGCTCCATTCTTAATTCAATAGGCACAAGGTAAACAGGATGACCGTGAACGGTTGGTCACCCCTCTCCGAAGGCCTGTAACTCCGAAAGCCGTTCGCTGACTAGAAATTAGGTCAGCTTTTTGTCGTTAAGCCTCCGGGCACACAAAATGGAGAAGAATTATGAAAGAATCACTATCAATCAACCAAAAAGTCGTTGTCTCGGCGGTCACGTTTGACCGGCAGCTTCAGACCGTCCCACGGCGCATGGAATACCGCGGTACGACGTATCACTTCGTCGAATCGGGCCTGCGCTGCCTCGTTCGCTCCGGCGAGCGGATGGTACGGATCCTGACGATGAGCGATGGCCAGAGCGATTACCGCCTGCGCCAGGACTCGGGTGACTACGACTGGACGCTTCTTTCGATCCGTCCGAGTGGGGTGTGATGGGTCTTCGGACTCTTCACACGATGGTCGCTGGCGTTCGCGCCGGCGTATGGGCAGTCTGCGAGAATGCCCATACGTTGGTGCGGAACCGACAAAATAAAAAGGAGAAACAGTGATGGACCCGACGATCCATATCAACGAGCGCGTCGACGTGATCCCCGCTTTCTACGGCAGCGGTCCCGAACGCCTGCTCTGCGTACCCAAACGGATGCGCTATAAGAACCGCGACATCGACTTTACCGTCTTTGGCATGCGGCACCCGACCGCCAAAGGCAAGCGGATGATCCACGTGTTCGAGATGAGTGACGGTGCCAACGGTTACCGGCTGGAGTTTGATGCCGAATCACTGACGTGGACGCTTGTTAACATGATCGAGGGGCACGACGGAGCGTACGATGGATAGCCCTGTCACCTCGTTCGACGTCATGAAGACGGTCAATCGCGAGAAACCGATGGTCATGCACATCGACCTCAATTCGGCGTTCGCAACGACCGAGCAACAGGCGCACCCGAGCCTTCGCGGTAAGCCGATGGGCGTCACCAACCGTATCAGCAAGGAGTGCTGCGTGATCGCCGCGAGCTACGAGG
>JAOQMM010149501.1:0-12125 GCA_027563515.1 Erythroxylum platyclados | reverse complement strand
AGGTAGTCATAGAATCTAAGGTCTGGGGTACAAGTCAAGCCGAGGAACACCGGCATCACCTTTGGCAAACCCCTCTGACCTGATTCGACTCTTTGCAGGCAAGGAGTATAAACTTTCGGGTAAGTCGTCCGGAGGAAACTGACCAGTGGTTAGGGAACTCAGGGATAACTCCACCACATCAATTGGGGGCCTTGCCGTGGATTCTTCCCTCGCAAAACAACCCATCAGAAAAAGAAGAAAAATCATTAAATATCAGAACAGAAGAACAGGAAACTGAAGGTACGATGACGATAGGAACAGGGACGAACTCTCGGTTAGCGGAAAGCTTCAGGGACAGTATGCGTCGAGTTGGCATTGAACCAAACGTTCCGGGTACTCTTACGGAAGAAGAAAACGAAGGAGGAAGTTCGGATTCAAAAGACAAAATCACAAAAATGGAAGAAGAATTGGAAGCCTTGAAGAAGAGATTGGGGGAAAAGGAACGAGAGGTGGCACATCAGCAAATGGAACTGCAGGCTCAGAACCAGCGATATCAAGACCTACGTGCTGACCAATTGTCGGTCTCCCTTGAAGAATTGAGAATCCAGACGGAAGAAAGAGAGAAGGAACGACAGAGGCAACACGTAGAACTTCTTGCAGCGCTTCAGGCCAGCCAAAGGAACGGACCTAGGGTTGAAGAACCTTATAAGCCCGGACAGGCTGGGGCACCAGTCTTTGACGGAAGAATGGTTCGCGATTTCAACCGAAAATGGGCGGCTTATTGTAAGGACTGGAAATGGACAGAGGAAAGGATGGTTGAAAGGTATCCTCGTTTTGCTGCAAACGAGACGGTGACCAAAATATTGGAGAGACTGGACGGATGGGAAGAAAGAGATTGGACTCGCTTCAAGAAAGCGGTGGAAGAGGAATTCGACGAATACGATGAACAAGAATTCACGGTAGACCGACTGACTAGACTATGCGATGGTATCATGGCAAGAACGGATCCGCTCCCTCACCTTCAGAGTTTCCTCACGGAATACGCAGCGATCGTCAAGGTCCTGTTGGAACAGAAAGTGCTGAGTAATTACTCATGCTACCGACATCTGATTTCGTCTGTACCCGAGTGGTTAGTCGATAGGGCCAACCGAGATCAGCCTGGGTTGCTCCGAGCCGTAAAGGACAGTACTGAGTTTATGAAGAGAGAAGAGGAACTTAGTTTCACAAAAACTATAGCTTCTATGAAGGACGCAGTCTGGGAAAAGAAGTCGTATATGCAAGTAAAAGACGACCCTGGCCACCGAAAAGGACAGAAGGTCCTATTGGATACCAAGGATGCTGTGGAAACGGTTTCCGAAGGAGGAACCAGAGGACACGCGAAAGCAACCCTAGATGACTTGATATCGGCATACGTGGAAGCGCGAATAGGAGGAAGTCAAGTTTCGAGTCAAAGGTCCCGATCGAGTAACGACGGAAAGGGTTATTATACTGGAGGTAATTATCGCGCCGCAAATACGTATAGCCGATCCGAACAACCTATGCAAAGCCGAAACTATGCGCCAATTTCTACCGAGGATCGAAGAAACAATGAAGCGCCACAGCAAAACGCCCAAACCATGGAAAGAAGTCCACAAGACCGGCCTTGGGGAAGGACAACGGAACCCATGACCACGGAGCAATGGGCCAATCGGGAATGTCACAGCTGCGGAGAAAAAGGGCATTACGTTCAGGAATGTCCGTCCTTGAAAGAATATTGGAAACAAGGAGTCATCACTCGCAGCCTGGATGATCGGGGACGAGTTACAGATCTAAAAGGAGAGCTTCTGTCACGGTATAGGCCAGGACGAAGTATGGCGGACCAAATCCAGTACAAGCTTAATCGAGGCCTCATGCCAGTCCCTATGAAAGAAATTTCGAACCCGCAAAACACGTCCGCTACAGTTGGTACCACTGAGCCTAGTAAACCGCCTACGGAAGAAGTTAATATCCGCTATGTAGGTTTTGCCGAGGACGCTACCAACGACAAACAGCAGGAGTCTTGGGATGAGTGGGAGAATGAGGAAAATATGAGGGCTATATGTGAAAATCCTCCTCAAAGACCCGATTCCGCGCAAACGAATTCTACCACGGATTGGGCCCACCTCTCTAAGTTTGGATGGGACATTCAGGATAAAGAACAATATGTATCCTTAAGGGGACAGGCAGGAAAAGACATGGAAAAGGCGGAAGAATTCGTTACTGGTGCCCTAGGGCCGGCGGCATACAACAGCGAGAAGAAAGACAAAAGGGCAACTGCATCGGAATTGCCCGAGGGATATCTCGAGTTTTGCACTTCACTGTCTCCTGCGGTACAAGGAATAATGACTCCGGAGATCTATCGAAGTGTGGTTCAGAAGATAAAACGACAGCATTCTTCGATCGGTGACGATGAGAGGGTCAAGAAGAAAGCGCAGGGAGAAAAGGTACCCGAACAAAAGACGAAGGAGGACAATATGGAAGAACATTTTACGCCAATGCCTAAACTGGAGGAAGAGATTCCGGACATATCCCCAGAAGCAGCTGCTTTCCTTGGAGGACCATTAGAGGAAAAGAGAAAACGGGAAAAGCGACGACGAATCGAGTTGCCCACAAAAATAATGGATCCAGACGAGATGATAGACAAAATTATGCGACAGCCCGCAAACTTAACAGTAAGCGAGGTTTTATGCCTATCTCGAACTGCCCGAACATCGGTAAGGCGACATATGCGAGCAAGTGGGTTAAAAGACCCAGAAATGGAAGTCGTCAATACGGGAGACTTGAGGGTCAACGTGATGTCGCTGGAAAACTCAAAACTCGATTTTCGCCTTCCATACTCGGCAATTTGTTCGGCAACATCACCGAGCTATCCTTTTCGTATTGGACCAGGAGTGGTGCTGTCAATGATAGACAGCGGAAGCTCAGTTAACATTATCGACCCGGATCTGGTCGCCGCTTGTCAATTATGGCGACATCGCAGGGCTTATGAAGGAGGAGATCTTCGCAGTGCATCGGGAGACCTCATGCGCGTTGTTGGCTATTTGAGAGAAGTACCTATCGCCTTGGGACCTGTGGTATGGGCTGTAAACTTCGTCGTCACTCGGGTACCAGGAGCGCCACTAATCCTAGGACGACCATGGGAATTACTTTCTAGAGTGGCCTGGGCCAATACTAAGGGAAATCGAGTATATGGGGTAGCTCGATCAACGGACGGCTTACTTCGAGTAGGTTTCAGAGCCTTGCTCCGTTCGAATTTAACTTTTGCGCCGGAAGTACGAGTGATCCGAATGGATTCTAGCGACGAAGACGACGACTATGGTAGTGTCTTCGAGTCTACGGAAACGGAGGAGGACTCTAGTGATGACGAAAGCGAAGGACAAAATGGCTCTGCTAGCTTAAGTGAAAGCCGCGGGACGTCCCGAGTCGGAGAGTCCGAAGAGGTGGACGAAACCTCCGTGCTGACATCACAAGCAACGTTAGACATCTTGGAAACAATGGGGAGGTTACCTTCGGAGCTGATCAACGTACCCAACGTCGAAGAAGAAGAATCAGAAGGGGTTGATGAAAATTTCAGCGATAGACTCCCTTTAACCTCGGCCGGAGTACTCAGAATGGACGGGCAAGCTGCCGAAAGACTCAAACCATTCTTCGATATTGTCACCTTTGCCCGAGAATACGCAGAAGCTAGTCGAGAGGAAGACATTAGGGAGTATTTCCATTCGTTAAGGGATATGTCTCAAAATCCAGGATTGACTTCTTCACAGAGCCAAGAATTGTACGAACAAGTGATGAGGGAACGTTTGGATCTGAACGACCCCGAGAAGCGAAAGAAGCTAGCTCAACTTTGGAAAATGGAAGAAGGAGAGGGAGATAACCTCGGAGTCCTTAAACGTTTCGATCGCACAATCTACAATATGCGACCAGGGGATCCTACGTATGGAAGTCAATGGCTTACGGAAGAAGACTTCGGACGATGGTTAGTTATGACCGGAACAGCTATCGAGAATGATGATCGTCAGAAGCCAGACGAGTACTGCCGAACAGCCTACAAACCAGTAGATCGAAAAGTATGGGCCCAGGCCGTTCCATTGCCAAACGGAATCATGCCAGGGGGAAAGACTGAGGAAGAACCAAAACCACCCTTTCAGCCCGGAAGCCGACTAACCAAGGAAAGATTGCAGAGGATGACGGAAGGACAGGCGGGCTTCCTTGAACCCAAAGAACAAGCGGCGTTTGTGGAACTCTTAATGAAATACGAAGAAGTATTTGCATACGAAAACGCGCACATCGGGACATTGAATCCAGAGGTCGAACCACCAGCGATTATCCCTACGGTTCCCCACACGCCGTGGCAGGAGAGGCCTATCCGACTATCCAAAGCAGCAGCTGAAAAATCCTTGGAGATTCTAAAGGATCAGTTGAAAAATGGCTTTCTCGAACCCTGTATGGGCCCTTATTCGAATCGATTCTTCATGGTTCCTAAGAAGTCCGGAGACCTTCGAATGGTGATGGACTTACAGCCTTTGAATAAAGTGACGATACGAGATGCAAATGTTCCTCCGAACATAGACGACATGGTAAATGACACCATGGGGGCAGTTATATATACGGCCGCGGACGCATTCTCAGGATTCAATAATTTGATATTAGATGCTGGTTACCGAGACCTAACGGCAATAGGGACGGTCCTAGGTCTATTACGAAACACCCGACTGCCCCAAGGATTTTGCAATAGCCCGGCGATATTCTCCAGAGTTATGGCTAAACTTTTTCGGGAACACCTTGGCGTAGACATATTCGTTTTTATCGACGACTTGGTACTAAAAGGCCCTACTACTGACTACGACGGAGAACGAACCGCCACCGGGATAAGAAGGTTCGTACAAGAACATCTGGGACAGGTGGAGATGATGTTAAGCCGACTTCAGTATGCAGGCATGAGATTGAGCGGGGAAAAATGTTCGTTCGGATCCGCATCGGCAGACGTATTATCCTTCCGAGTCAATAAGAATGGACGAAGGCCAGGAACCAAACGATTAGGAAAACTGCTCAACTTTCCTACTCCTACATGTCTAACGGAACTAAGAGCTTGGGTGGCGATAACAAGCGGACTTAGACATTACATTCCGAACCACGGGAAGATACAGGCACCATTGTACCGACTAATGCGAAAGGATGTTCCCTTTTCATGGGGAAGAGAGCAACAAGAGGCAATGAACAAGGTAAAGACCATTCTGGAACGAGAAGAAGACAATGTGTTAGCCGTGCCTGACTATTCGCTGCAAGCTCCTCCATTAACAGTGATGGCAGACGCCGGACCTACAGGTTGGGGAGCGATGTTAGCTCAAAAGGATAAAAAGGGAAAATACCATGCGATAGAATTCGAGTCGGGAGCCTGGAATTCGGTACAAAGATCTTATGATCAGGTTAAAAAAGAGCTCTTAGCGGTCTGCGCGTCGCTCCAGAAGTTCGGACACCACCTTTGGGGAAGGCCTATTCACATATTATCGGACTCAACCGCAGTAGTGGCAATGCTTCGTAAAACGCCGCTTGCTATCCCTAACAACGTCTTGGTCAGATGGTGTACTTACTGCAGATTGTTTGATTATGAGGCATTCCACATAAAAGGGGTCGAAAACAAGATCGCTGATGGACTGAGTCGCCAAGGATTTGAGCTTCCTACGCAGCCGGGTTTTGAGGAAGGCTTAGCTGAGTCTGATGGAATGATCAAGCTTCCGGCAACAACCGTATCAATGATACGAGCAGAACCAAAGGAGGAGCTAGCACGTGAATCCGGGACGTCCCGAGGCGCTCCAATCTTCTTACTCAGCAGTAGCGGAAATGGAAGCGAAATCATGGAATTCCCGATGGATGATGAAGATGAGGAACACCATCTAGATATCCCTATGATGGATGAGGCTATCGAAGCTATTACCTCAGACGACTCCGAATTTCAAAGTCACCGATATGAAGGAATATTTCGAAGCTTAGGGTTGTATATCGCAGAAGGTACGATGCCCGAATCCCGAGAAGATCGGAAGAAAGTGCTATACCTCGCACCCAGGTACGTGGTACGACAAGGGCTGTTGTACGAAACAGCTTCGGTAGGAGGAAGACAACATGCGATTCCGCTTCGGGTGGTCGGACTCCAAGTAGAACAGCTAAGATTGTTAGAAAAGGCCCACGGTTACCACAAAGGACGACAAGGAACCTACGATACGTTGAGAAACCGCTATATCTGGCCACGAATGTGGACCGCAACAGAAAAATACATCAGAAGCTGTGAAGAATGCCAAAAGAGGTCCCGAATCCGATATCCGGGCCCGATTCAACCACAGTTCTCGGAGGCCATCTTCACTAAGATTCAAATCGACACCCTGACCATAGGGCCCTCAGAAGAAGGATATCAGAAGATTCTAGTAGCAAGAGACAACCTCAGTGGGTGGGCAGAAGTGAAACCCCTCAAAAACGCCCCCGCGGCAGTAGACACCGTGGCATTTGTCTTAGAAAAGATTGTCTATCAACATGGAACGCCTAGAATGGTGATCTGTGACAATGGACCCGAATTCCGAGGGGAATTTGACGACTTCTGTCGAAACACAGGCATCCTGAAACCTCGAATCTCGGCCTATCATCCTCGAACCACGGGTGCGGTTGAAAGAGGCCATCAACCTCTATTGGATGCAATCTCGAAACTCACAAAAGGGGGAACCGACAATTGGACATCATGGTTACTTCCAGCGCTATGGGCAGACCGAATAACCACTAAGCGGGAAACTAAGATGAGTCCTTTCGAGCTGGTATTCGGAAGGATACCTATACTGCCTTTTAACCTTACAGAGGAATCGTTCGATCAAGGCGAATGGTTGGAAGTGAATGATACGGCTTCATTACTAGGGGCTAGAGCCAAGCAGATGAAGTGGGCAACCGGGGAACGGCGCGCGGCCATGCATCGTATTGATGAAGCCCGGGAATACTCTGCAGAACACGCGAATCTTACCCACAAAACCCTTCCCTTTGATATGACGATAAACGATGGCAACATGGTACTGCTTCGAGACTCTGCCAAGGATCAATCTCACTCCCACAAATTGAGATATTATTGGACCGGTCCCTATTACGCCAGAAAGGATATAAACCAGCGATCCTTCCGCCTGACTGAACTCGATCACACACCTTTATCCGGAACCTTTCCAGAAGAACGACTCAAACGATTCTTTCCAAGAGATACCCAGAATGGAGCCGATTGGGCCGATGCGAATCCCCAGTAGAGAAGAACTCAATGCCTATCGCGGAAACCTAAGAGCACAATTGTCCATCTTCAGCCTTAATCTGCTCCGACTAACACCGGCTTTTCTGAGAGATGACGCACTATTCACACAGACGATAGCTACCTACACCTCGATCAGCATCTGGCAGTTCATTATGTGCATGCTCTGCGAGCAGAAACACGCCTTACACGAACCGGCATTGGACATTGTATTGAGAGCATTAACGTATGCAGAGGGAGCGGTGATTCAAGTGGTAGACGATATCTGGAGCAACGCCTGGCGCGAATTCATGCAACATCCGGATACCACGCATTGGCTGACGCACATTTACCAACCACCGGTCGTTCACCGACTGCCTGGAGGGCCATGTCGAGAGTGGTGCGCCAAGATGCTGGAACACAACGTAAAACTCACAGTACGCTTCACTTATCCCGATGAAATCCCAGAAGTACAACCGCCGTCACGACCTAGCCATGGACAAGCAGATATGAACATTCGAGTACGAATGTATTTCAGGGCTTTTCGACAAATCTTCACTACAAACCCAAACATGCCTCAGCGTAAAGAAATCTTGGAAGCATTCGCACCCTATCAGGATAACTGGCACGATTGGTTTACGGCGCAGAGATTCGAGGGACCGGCAACAATCAACCGCGACATTCACGTTACACTTGGAGATTTCGCGAACCCCGTCAACAGGTGGACGCATCGAGAACGTCCGGGACCACAACTGGAAGGAAACCCGGTCGCCCCAGGTCGTCAGAACCGACGCCGACACCGAAACCGCACTTGGCGACGACAGCAAGACCCACCCCAATATGAAAGGAACACTGATACGCCTGAAAATAACAATGAGCCCGCCGAAGGACTAGAAACCGAACACCCGAACCTCACAAACGGCACCGGAATTGCTCCTCAAGGTCAACAAGGAACAGCACAAGAACACGAAGACACGCTCCCGGCTTTCGTCCACGAAGTAATGCGACTGTTGCGAGAACCTGCGACAAGGGCAGCACTGCTCTCTGACAATGACAGCGATTCCACCCCTGAGCGCATCTAAGAAAAGAGAGGACGCGGGACGTCCCGCGAACACGTGGCAAGAAAAATTAGAAAAAGGAGCTGGCATCCACCAAAAATAACATTTCCATTTTATCAAAACTCAGGAAACGCAAAAAGCCCAAAAACAAGACTGCTTTTGCGAGCAGAAAGAGAAGAAGGTCAGGAACCAACAACGTATGAATGATTCCAGCAACGAAAGAAGCAGGCAAGTAAGCAGAGTATTAACTAAACCACTCCCCTCCGTACTTCTGTCTTGCCAAACAGCTGCTTCCATCTAATAATAACCGCTTGACTGACAGGAGACACGAAAAGTAATCAAGTGTTTAGATGAAACAATCTAATACTTGGCAAAGGCCAGCTCAGACTCAGCACTACATAAGGGACGAGATGCCCACACGAAACCATCATGACAAGAACTACTCGAACCACAGCAGAAAAACTAGAGTACAGCGCCGACCCAGAAGAACTACTGAGAAAACGACACAAAGCAACGCGGGAGAAAGCAGATACAATGAACGAAGGCTCGCAATCGACGATCCAACCCACAACAGAACCGGCTGATTCACAGGCAACCGTAGAAGCAGATGCGACGCAGGCGACGCAAGACTTAGGAGCAAAAGCGCCCTCACACACGACCGAGGGAAGCCCAGCGACACAACTTGCCGAAGGGACTACACCATTTCAAGCGCTGACACTCAGAATGAACACTCTACGAACGCCGGAGTTCCTGATGGGCGAGGAAGAATTATGCACGCTAGCAAAAACGGACGCCAGGAAGATAGAGGCACAGGTGCTGGTCCTCAAGGACCACCTCGGTTTCTCAAGTCAGGTCGAGGTGGCCGCATATGCGACATCCACAGAGATAATCATCAACTTGGAATCCCGGCGGAGAGCTCTAGGACATACCCGAAGCCAATTTTACCAAGACGAGGAGCTAATCAAGAAAGTAATAGCAACATGGGATATCTGGACTCGGTGGACGAAAACGTTTCGGGCGGTGGATAAGCACTGGGGCCAAAAGAGGTTTGGAAGGGTTGGATCGGAGGAAGCTATCGAAATGAGCCTGGATGAGATTTGTCGTGCGAGTTACTGTGAGAATAGACGAAAGGCACTGGCAGGGGGAACTACGATTGCGTATACGAGGGCCATCAAGAAGTTAGCATTAGTTTTCGACGCCGAAGCATCACGAAAGATTGTAGAATGGCTACTACCTTATTGCCCGCCAAAAGGGGAGGTCCCAAAAGACGGTCCACTCGTTCATAGACGTCCCGAAGCATTGGCCTTATCGACAGCTGCGAAGTTCTGGGAGCCCATGGTACGATACGTTTACAGCAACTACGACGAAAACTACGCGGTGCCTGACGAAATAAGACGAATACTGACAGCAACGGTACTACTGGTCTGCGATCCCACAGTATCCCTGGACGCCCGAAGATATCACCTGGAAGACTCGAACTTTGTTATGACACCAATGACCAAGCCTGCTGCGCCGATAACCGATATGTTCGACAAGAATATGGCTTTAAACTACCGACAGATCGAATGCAAATGGGAGAGAACGAAGGATGGGGAGGTAAAAGTGATACAGGAACCCAAACTATACGCTGTAGGGTCGAAACCGAAAACGACAGCGAACAAAGTGAAGTTCACCGATCCCCACCATCTAACCCAAGCGACGAAGGCATCCTTGGAAGCTCTGCGGGAACTCGCGATAGCTGGACACGAACCGCTCACCGACTACCTACCGACAATTCTAAGTTCAACGCGGAGTGACGAAGAAGACGAAGGGAGGATCATCGAACTGCTCCAGCCAACGCCAACAAAAGCAATCACCACCCCGACGACCACCGCAACTGAGAAGCAGGGAACGAAAGACGACACTAAGAAAGCGACTCCACCACCAACGACAGAACCAACCACACCGAATGTTACTCGATCGAGCCCTCGACTGCAAACGAAAACAGGAAATGGAAAGGGCAAGATAAAGTCGGGGGAGGATGAGAGCACGAGGAGAGGAAAAGCACGCCAAAAAAGGAAGTTATCAACGACAACCGACAGCGAGAGCAGCGACACTAATAAAGCCGACTCTCCGACATATAGATCCAGCAAGTTCAAAAGACCCCGACCCCTTCCAGTATCGGACGCCACACCGGCCAAACAACGAAAAGGAAAAGAGAGAGAACTAATGATGCAATCATCGGAAGACGAGGAGGGCGACGAGAGCGAGACGCCATCGGAGAGACAAAGTCGGATAGGCCTTGAGCCAATGGTAGGTAAGGTAGCAGCGAATATACAGATAGCCATGCAGGGAAAAGTACGCAATCATGCTTCGTGGGCCGAAACAGAAGGACGAGAAGACATAGTAGGGACAATGGAAGATTTCACGTACGACTTACAAACTCTGTGGCCGGAGCTGGTTGCCTATTCATGGTACATGGCAAAACCCGACGGGCAGAAGATTCAAAGTAAGCTGCTTGGACGACTGTCTTATATAATAGCGACAGCCCTTTACAACATGGAGACAGCGAGAGAGAAAGCAATAAAGGACAAACGAGAGAGTGAGGTAAGCAGAGAAGTTACTATGTTCCTAAGGAGAGAGTTTCTACTGGTCAACTCTCGCTTCGTGCCAAAAACACAGAACATAGATCCAACTAAAGACACGGTGGTGAGCTTCGCAATGAACCGACACACGGACATAGAACACCTCATAAGAAAAGCAGTCGAAGGGAGGGCCGATAATGGGCTGATTCCCATAGACGAGGAAATGGCAGACGAGTGGGACAACCCGTACACTCGGAGTATGCGGGAGGTAAAACTAGCTCAAAAAGAGAGGTGCAAAGAACTCAAATTCTCGGACAAAGCGACCATGAGAGAAATAAACAAGCCGTATGTGCAATACCTGAGAAAGCAGACATGCGACGGTGAAGAACCCAAAAACCAACTTAGCGACACGGAAGAAGGAAGAGCCTTCCAAGAAGTAGGATTGAAAGAAAGAGAGGAGAGACGAAAAAGAAGAGACGAAAAGAGACGACAGAAGAATATGATCAACGAACAGAAAGTAGAACCCGAAACAACGATGAAAGAAACCGATGAACCGATGCTGAGTTTTGAAGACATCGAATATTTTTTAGACTTCAATGTATCGGAAATGATTGAACCGACCCTCGAATGAATGCGAAGAGAAAGAAGAACGAACACAAGGGACATATACGGAACAACAGTCAAGGAACGTGACCTTGACGAGGAAGGACAAGACGATCGGGAAGATAAACGACAAACAGAATACGACTACGTGAAAAGTCGACAGAATCATTGATCGAGAGGCTGAAGTAGATGACGACAGGAACATTGCTGAGGACAGCAAACAAGGATGGGGGGTGTATGTGGTGGAGGAACCCCGGTCTTTCCAGAGAAACCAAAACGTTTGGTCTCAGGGAGAAAATGCGGAACGTTTCGCATCAGAAGAAGGATCAACCAAAGAGATCCGTTCCAGGAAGGCAAACTAAGCCGACCGAAAGTATATAAGGAAGGAAGAATCCCGACCAGAGTAGATCGGTGTGCTAGCATAAGATCGAAAAAAGACCTATAACGTGAATAAGTCTAAGTGATCTAAGAAACTCCACTACACGTGATCTAGTGGAAGAAACACTCTATTGCTAGTGCCAAACAAAGGCAGCTCATACTAAGGGACCGCGGGACGTCCCGAAGTCTTGGCATTCTAAGGTAGTCATAGAATCTAAGGTCTGGGGTACAAGTCAAGCCGAGGAACACCGGCATCACCTTTGGCAAACCCCTCTG
>JAOQMM010149416.1:0-12131 GCA_027563515.1 Erythroxylum platyclados | reverse complement strand
TATTAGGGTTTGAAAGATGTTGAATTATTTGTGTCATAAACGATCTTGGATTAATTCTATGCTTGAATTATTGCTTATAATTGTTAAAAAATTTATACTACAGCATGTCATTTATATATTTGAACAAATTTTACTAATCGATAATGTCATTAATTTGTGACATTTGGCAATTAATATTTTAAAGAGTAAAGAGCGTTTTCTACAATTTTTTTTAATGGTAAGTTGAAAATAGAATTCAAGCATTAGTAATACAACTAAGTAACATTACATTTAGGGTGGACCTGACCTTGGAATGCAACTTTGGTACGTATCGATATTCCTATTTGACTATTGCTCATACGCGTAAACTGAACAATAATTAAGATCACTACGGCAAAAACAGCTTTAGGCAACAACATGTTTGTAACAGTTTAAAAATGTGTTGTTAAAAATTAATATAGCGCAACAGTTTTTAAAGCGTTGCCTTTACTAATATTAAAAGGCAACAATAATAATAATTTGTTGCTATATATAAGAAAATGCAACAAAATTAAAAAATGGTTACAATAGGATCTTATATATGCAACATTTGAAATTGTTGTTATAATTCTAATAATCTATTTACTAAAAGGAAATTTTCAATGTTACATATTTATTTATTTTTATAGCTTTATTTCAATGATACTTGTAATCGAATAAATTAATATTTCTTAAATAAAATGAAAGGAATCAAATTCAAATCTTAAACTTATTCAAATCCAATCTTTTTAATTATAAATTGAAAAACAAATATTAATTGTAATAGCATAATGATTTATAGTGAAATTGTAATAAAAGAAATTGTAATAAAAATAAAGGGATAATGAAAGGAAAAAAGTCAGAGCAATCTAGATTTGGGGCTTTGCATTTAACCAGAGAAACGAAAACTAGATTTTGGGGCTTTGCCGAACCTCACGAAATCGCAACACCTAATTCCCCAACCTCACATCTCTTCTCCCGAGTCCAGACTCCAAATACCAGATAAGTACACAAAGCGGTAGCTATTTCATCTTCTCCCCAGCGATCCCAATTCAGGTGAGTGATAAAGTTGATGTCTTTATCTTTCTATCTGCATCTCTTTCACATGCGCACACAACGAGAGTGACTAACTGACAAATAACACTACTTACACCTGAAAACGTGGGCACCAAAGCAGAAGATGTAAGAGAGGAGCTTCCTTATAGGCAGGAGATAGATTATTCCTCATTTTTCATGCATGGGTAAGTCGTTGCTTGCTTCTGAAAAAGCCAAGAAGTCTTGTAAATACGACGTCAAAACTTGTGATTCTTACCTATTGTGTATTGATTAAGCCATGTTACCTTTCAAAGTTGCTTGCTTTACTTAAATCTGAAGGACCAACTTGCCAAAGACTGTTTTTTTTCTTGTTTCCTTGATTGTTTTAATTTGAACCTCATTGTTCTGTTCTCTCTGATAAGTTTCTAGTTAAATCGAGCCAGTCTGTTTTGCTTTTGGTTTGTATTGATTCAAAGTAGGCATAATATCAACTATAACGTGAGATGGGATTAGAGGATATGCACCAAACTGGGAATGGAGAGATGGGCTTTTCGTTGAGAAGCAAGAATAAGTACGAGAGAATGGATTCACAGCTCCTAGATGATGTTGATGAGACGTTATATCATCGTCACCAAGATAGGAGTAAAAGCACTAGAAAATATGTTCTTGCCTGTGGCATTTTTGTGTCTCATAATTTCTGTACTTCTTGGCTATGGTAAGTGGGACTCCATTTCTCTTTATTGTTGTTTTGTTGTTACTGTTACTTTTTATCTTCATCTATGACATCTTTTTTAATCTCCATCTGATCTTGACATTCTTCTGTAATGTTGTAGTCTTTATATCATATGCTATGTTCCCCCATTTGCTAGAAAATCACGCAATTGCTATCTCTTTATGTGCTGTGGATGTTGTCTTTGTTAGCAGAGAAGGAAATTTCAAGTTTCATGATGTCTTTGTAAAAGTTGAATATGATCCTATCATTAGCGGTTTTTGAGTTTAGTAATAACAATTTAGTTTAGCTTCTATCCTTTTGATGCATAAGGGAAAATAGAGTAATTGTTGAGTCAGTAAACTCAAAATCTCTTTTAGTCAATATACAGGATAGCGGTGGATATTCTTTTATCCATCATCATACTTCAAAATCCAATTTGAAAGGACCTTTGAGCATTAAATCAATCCATATTATGTCTTATTAGTACTTGTTCTCTTTATGATCATGAGAGGCTTTGATTGAGAAGATTGGAATTTTTGACTCAAATGAAAGGAATAAAATTTATGATGCGGACCTTGCTTTGAACTATTTAATTGATCACAGCACAATAAAATTAGGTAAATGGTTACATTGCATGAGTTTTCAGAAGTTTTGAGCAAGGTATGATTATTTAATTTTGCCTGATTTAGAATATGTGATTGGTGGATAATAAGATAAAAACGGTTGCCACATTGGAGTTCGATCGTATTCAGAAATCAATAAGTGTTCTTATCAGGGAGCCCAATGGTCGTAACCGACTTCTAGTCAAGGTGATTATCATGGATCTCCTGCTTGCTTTGCCAAATTGAAATATCCATATAGAATTGTTATTTTAATTTCTTATGAACTTGGTGAGGGACACCTGGTAGAAGCTTAAGTAGTTATTGTCAATGCATTACATTCATCAATTCTATAGCTATTTACATATAACAATTGATTGCAACAGTGTTAATCTACAGGAAAGAGTTGTTATTAATTTGACATTTGCAGTGAGCCGTTGAGAGCTTACTAGAGCGCAGTTCGCTTGTGTAGATGGATCCATTGCTCTTATTGATGAAGATTATGGGAAAATATTGATGTTGAAACTATTGAAGATGAGTTCTAAAGGACTAAGGAAATCAGGTTATTCAATGAAAGCGAAGAACTCAAAGGGAGAAGCTTTGCTGGTAAAGAGTTCACAGGTGTTTCCCCTTCGCAACAAAAGGAAAAGAAATGTTGATAACTTTTGAATTCAATTTTTAGATATATCAACCTGCTTGTGAGCATAGTAGTTTTACAATTCTAAAACAATTGTATTGATTTTGTTTAGTATTTAGATTAATTCACTTATATTCCATATAAAATGGATGACAGATAATCTAGGTGAATATTTTAGCTAGTGATTTTTAGCTTTTGTATTTTGAATATGTAAAAAGTTGAATTTTACAAGTCCTTATGGACTATATATCATATATAAATGTAATTTTTGGTCATTTACATTTGATAGTACGTATGTAATTAAGACGTACGTTAATATCTATATATTTCTTTTAATGTATATATAGATGTTGTCTACATAATTACAAGAGTTTGCTTTTACGTTAATATATTATTGGTAACGAAATAATAAATTGTTGCCTAAAAAAATTCACTTTGTTGCCTTTTAAAGACTTAAAGTGTTGCAATATCCATTTAACATTATTGCTATAGTTTGAAACTAATGTGTTGTCTTAATCAAAACTTAAAGTAACATTTTTTATTTTGTTGCTAATCAAAGAATTTTGTTGCCTTATACTTATTGCAGCGCCACTTCTTGTAACGATATGAATTTTGTTGCCTTAATAAAAAGGCAATGATAATTGTACTTAGAGCAACATTTTTGTCTGTTGCCTAAAGTACTTTTTGCTGTAGTGGATTAAGATGGATTCCAATGATTAGAACAAGAAAATCAAACTATGGGAATATTCAAAATTAACGGATTACAAGGACATTAACCTTGTCCTTATCTATTCAGTTGACGTTTTATAGGAAATTTAAGATGAACTAAATGTATAAACAAATAAACGTTCATATATTTCTTTGGCAATCGAGCAAAATGCGAACTTGGCAAGATGAAGTATTAAACAGCCCAACCATTTGACATTCACCAACTTTTCTCGTCGGCTTGTGTTTGGCTGTTTGCCTTTGCACGGTACAATTTGTTTTTACCGTCCGCTTTGTAATTATTTCATTGACCACCGGCCGTTTTGATAGATTATCAAATCAAGAATTTCGGAGAAAATGGTATTTGCGTTTCATGGTTTCCTATATCGGCTTCCTTTAGCCTTGACTTTCAGTTTTCTTTTTTCTTTTTTTTGGCATTATTCATTTCGTTCCACACAATAGTCATGGGTAACTTGTCAAACGAAATTAAGCAACTCTTTCTTCCATAGATTTGAATAAGTTTTTTTCCCTGTTTTCTAGTAAACCTTATTATATTTGCAAATGAATTTTTGTGCAAGAGCGCCAGAAGAAAATAATAGAGATAGTCTCTTAGATAACGAAGAGAGGCCTTGTAGCTTCATTTCTAATTTTTGGCATCAGATCTTCTGTATCCAATACTTTGTTCCAACTCTGTTCTGCGTTAAAAATGATGTTATTTTGGGTATAAACAAACATAAAACAAGTCATTTTTTTGCACAGAACAAGGTTGAAATAGGGTGTTAAGTACAGAGGATCTGAACCCCCAATTTTCAGATGTCTTTCTAAAAATTATTCTTTTTTAACTCATTTTAAAAATTATTTTTTTTATTTTTAGTAATAAAATATTAAAATTACAAAAAAAATCCTCGATGATCTTTTTCCAAGTTTTATTATATACCTCAAAATATTTAGGTAGAAGCTCTTATGTATACGATAGTTGATTGTAATAATTTGTTTAAAAATTTTCTAACATTAAAAATTATGTTTAAAATACATAAATTCAGTTAAATATCTTTACCCTAAATATAAGTAGCATATACAGAGTGGTCCTGATCAAGGTCCTCAAACGTCCACTCAAGATGGGTTCCGTAATCATTTTAAATATGATTTCCAAATTCATGGGCCCAAATTACAATTAAGTTCATAAGCTCCCGCATGAGTCATAAACTCCCACTCGGTTTTCAATGACAAGCTCCTAATATCCTATTTGGGCAGGGATTAAAAATTATTCTTATTTTCCCATCTCTTATCCTTATTATCATACAATGCAATAAATAAATAAAAATCGACCACCTGGACTGGGGAAAATGATGAATAGCTCAAGGGTCAAAGGATTCATCAATTTCACTTCTTATAGATAACAAACTTCTCTTCTCGGCCGTCATCCTCTTTGTGTTGTCAAATTGATATTCCATTAATACGATTATGAATGAGGGATGGAAAACGGGCGGGATATGATGTTGATGTTGATGCGGGATATGATGTTGATGTTGATGTTGATGTTCCGGCATTTAGTAGATTAATTAAGGGAACCTAAGGACCATAGGGAATATTAATTGGTGATGTTTGTGGTAGCTTTGGATGGAAGGTAATTTAATGAAGACCAAAAGGTTATATAAATTCTTCAAATGTAATGTATCATATACTACAACATTTGTTACTCGCCATATTAGGTTCATAAATAATGATATATACAAATTTCCTTATGGTGATTCATAGATTTTTTATGCCTAAATATCAAAACATAAACTTACTTATTATTATAAAATAGAAAACTATTAATGTATAATTTTTAAATTGAGTTTAGAGTATTGTTATCATTACAAAGAAATGTCATTCTACGGTGCTACTAGGACCCATTTTATATGCATTTTTTAAAATGTATTTAGTTGTAAACCCCTAGTTAACAAATCTCTTATCATTGAATCAATGCTTTAATTTATGAACTTCTTCCTTAGTTGTAAACTATTTTATTTTCATATGTTTAGAACCTTTTGAATATTTGTTATTCTTAGAGAAAAATGATGCATAATTATCATAATAAATTTTCACAAGTCGACAATCCCAACTCTTGAAATAAAATTTCATTACTAAAATGCATGAATTGTGGTTTTAATGTGTCACAATCCCCATTTCTATAGTAAATGAAGCAATGATATACTGTTTAACACTCTTCTGTAATATTACTCCATTAGGTGAAGCAAACAGATATTCAAATATGATTTTTAGTGAAATTTGAATGTGAGTATCCAGTCATCTCTAAATGATTAGACCTTGAATACATGAGCATGTAGCTCTTCATTCCTTGTGAGTATTTTAATACTTTCTTTACAACTTTCCAATGAACAATTCTAGGATTGCTTGATATTTGCCCAACATTATGACGATGAAATTGACATCCGATCTTGTACAGATTTGTAAATATTTACCTAATATTATGGTCATAAAACTAATATCTAATGCATATGGAATCGATTCAATTTCTTTTCGTTTTACATTTTTCTTTGGATATTGTATGGGGAATAAATTTGTCCTCTTTTTGGAAAGGAATAATCCCATTTAGCATTTATCCATATTAAATATCTCTAAATTCTTCCAATATAACCTTTTGGAGATAGTATCAACAATTCTTGTGATCTATCATAAAAGAAATTTATTACTATCCTATAGGATGCCTCTCTTATATTTTTTATTTCAAATTTCTTATAGACTAACACACCCCAAATTATTAGGAACATGTAAGATATCATTAATATATATGACTAAGAAAACAAAGTTACTCCTATTAATCTTTCAGCATATAAACTAATTAACATTGTTTTTCTTAAGATCTAAAGAAGTTATAATATCAATGAACTTAATATACTATTAAAGAAGATCTTGTTTAAGACTATATATTGAATTTTTAAGTTGAAAAAACATATGACCTTTATTGCCAAACCTTTAATTTGGTTTATAAGTACTTCCTCTTTAAGATCCCCATTAAGAAAGTTTGTGTTCATATCCATTTTAATGAGAATTAAGCATTAACTCGAGCTACACAGCTTTTTACATAAGTGAGTTATAAAGAGGAGTTTGAACATCTTGTGAAATGTTCAAGTTAAGCACCAAAGAATTTGGAGATCTATTGAAGATTATTAAAGGGCTAATGATAAAGAGAGCAAAGAAAGCCAAAGAAGTTCACAATGGATCTTTAAGCAAGGAATGAAGCTTTGATACTTCAAAAAGTTGAATTTGAGCCTATGGTATTGATTTATGTGAAGAAGCAAGTTTTAAAAAAGGCTTACCAAATGTAACCGATGTTGGACTGAAAAAGTAAAATGGCATCAGTCTTTTGTTGGCTTTACAGACTAGAGAAGCATAAGCAAACTTGAGTTAGAGTTTAACTTGCAACCGATATCAAACACATGTTTGATATGTATATTAAAAGTTTCAAACCAAAAATGGCACCGAATTATCTCCAGGATAGGAGTTTGATGTGTGGTTTAGCTATTTAGGATTTTGTTATTTCAAGATGTTATTTCCTTTAGGACTCTATATTTAGGAGTTTATTCCTAAAAGAGGCTTGTTTATGATTGTAATTGAAAATTTTTTATTATTATTAATCAATCAAAAACCTTATAAAGTTATCTTTAATATTTCATAGCAAATCTTTTTGTATCTAGAAACTTAGGATCTTATCTAACTTAATACTGGGAATCAAACCTTAGGAGCTTACCAATCGGAATCCTTTCTTTTTTGGAGTGTGGCAAATCATATCTTTCTTATTGTCTTTTTTGTGATCGTATTTTTGAATAAACATATTATGATAGAACACTCTTTGATTATATTATATTGATATGGAATCTCATTGGTCCTATTATGATGAAGGTTGTATCAGAGCCATCTTTTATATTTAATTTGGTCTTGAATTTTATTATTCCATCTTCAATATTCTTGTGTCTTTATATCATATGTACAACATTCATTGTTGTTCTCAAAATTCGATACAAACAAATTGTTTTTAGGTTTATGTTCATTATTTTTCTAATTATTTAAGTTAATTAAAAATAGTTCAAAAAGTTAATGAATAAAAGCCCTAAAAAAGGTCTCATTTAAAGCATATATGCAAAGGTTTAGTAATTATATTATCCATTGTAATAAATGATTACTCCTATTCTAACAAGGACAAAATATTCTGCGAACTATAAATTTTCTATTATCTAATTTTCTTACTTTTCTTTCTATTTAATTCATTCTTTTTATTCCTTTTTTTCCTTATTGTTAGGTCTAATTAGGTTCTATAATGCTCAATTTCTTGATCTTCAATTTTCATATTTCTTGGTCTTTAGTCATATTTCTTTGTTTTGATTTTCTATCTAGTTTGTAAAGAATCTTTAATCAAGAGTTTAGGTTGTGAGTTGAGTGAACCTTGAGAGAAACATATGAGAGAGTGCTTTGCTACTTATATTTGTTGTAAGTACATTATAACTCAAATCCAAAACAAAAACTTATGCAAGTAAAAAGAAATAAGTGAGGAAGAAAAAGTAAGGATAGATTAGGAGTTCATCAAGAACGTCATACATAGCCAATATAAGCAACTTCTTTGACAATTTGGTGAAGTTATATATAGATTAGATAAATATAAATTTTTCATAACTGTCCTATAATATAGCTCACATATAACTGCGAATATGAATGATTTTAAGGTGGATGATAAGGTATAGGGTAATGCCAACTACTTGGGATAGTTAAACATAGGGACTATAAAGTAGAAAATTATAGAATGGGAAAATGAGGGGGTGGATTTAGGAAAGTTATGAAATATGGTATAAAGAAAGGGATGATAATAATATGATAAAACTAAGAGGACAATTCCACATTTTATAGGAAAGATAGATCTTAATTCTATTTGGAGTGGGAGAAATGTGTTGAGCTAGTTTTTGGCTGTTATAACTTTTTGGAAGAGAAAATTGTTAAAAAAGACTACTATGGAGTTCTATGAATATGTTGTGGATTGGTGGAATCAACAAATTCTCATAATAAGGAGGAACTAAGAGTTACCTACTAAAAATTGGGGGAGGATAAAATTGGTGATAAGGAAGCATTTTTATGCCAAGTTCTTACTATTAGGAGATCTATCTAAGGTTACAAACATTAACTTAAGGTTCTAAGAGTGTGGAGGAGCACCATAAGGTGATGGAAGTTGGCATGGTTAGGACAAATTCAGAGAAAGATCAGGAAGTAATGATGGGGCATCTTTAGCAATTTGATAAGAGAGTTATATATATACTGTTATAAGAACAAATATTCCTCTATTATGAATGGAAAAATTTTCATTATTAACCTATGATCAACTAAGCAAGTTTATGAAGATCAACACAAGATTTATGAGAGTGATCAAGTTAGATTATGGAAAAATAAATGAGAGCAAATACATAGGCTAATTTAAACACCTTTGGTAAGGTAAAAATAAGAGATAAACATAAAGGGAAAGGAGTGAGTTTGGTTATAAGAGTGAGGATGTAAGAGGTGCATTATTAACCAAGTGACAAATACTTTTTCTATTTAATAGATGAAGGTGTTGATTTAAGGATAAATCATTTTAAGGAGAGGGGAAATTACAAGAATCAAGCACCAACTCAAGCTATAGGAGTTTCTATATGGAAGAGGTATGAAAAAGGGGCTTAGACAACTTATAGAAGGTTTAATTCAAGAACTAGAAAAGGTTAGAGATCCATTAAAAGACATATGAGGACCAATGATAAGGAATCGAGTAAAGAAAGTCAAAAGGTTATTGATGACTTAATGATGGATGTTTATTGAAGGAATGAAATTTTACTATTTTAAATGACTAAGTCAAACCTATATTTTTTATTTAATTTAAGAGGCAAGCTTTAGAAAAAGGTGAGGTAAACCATCTTTTGGTGTCTAACTTATAATTGACACCAAACTCATGTTTGATATGCACACTAAAAGTTTCAAAGCAAGAATAAAGTTAGGATATTTCAAGGACAAGCGCCAGACAGGTGTAACACTAGTCCCATTTATGAGGGTCATGTCACATTTGGTATAACTCTAAATTATATTGAGCCACCAATTCCATTATAATCGTTAATGAGTCTTTCTTTAAGACAGGTAAAAATGTAACTTTATAATTGACACCACCTTTCTGATTATAACCTTTGGAAATAAATATAGCATATTTCAACATTACAATTTAAGTCACACTTTGTTTTAAAATCTATTTACACCTAACTTGCTTACATCCTTCTAAAAATTTAAAAAGATCCCAAACTTTATTTTTTTCTATGGATTTTAATTCATCTTTCATGGCATCAATATGTTTTTAAACTATGCACATTCTAAGTCTCCCCAGTATAAATTTTTTAGATGGTGGGTGTATGACTTCGACATCAGTTGTAGGCTAGGAAATTTGATCCCTAATAAGCTATACTATATGGTCATACAAACTGAGAAATCAGGTCTTCTTAGAGTAATCATCAGAAAAAGTCTCAATCCTTTGACTAGAATGATGGATAACAATTGTTGTATGTTTGCATGGGTAGGTTTGTTTATCAATGCTCACAATATGTTTGTCATGACTTTTACAAATTTCATATGCCTCATCTTCATTTGAAACTATTCTAGTATTGCGTCCCTTCTATTCTTCTCCAAATTCTTCACAATAGTAGGTGTAATATTTTTGTTTCGTCTATGCACAAATTGTTTCTTATCCATATGTCTCTTCATCTTCATGATTTTAATTATTTCAGGCATGTTTATAACTAGTCTGTCTTGGCTGATAAGATCCACTTACTAAAAGGTTTTTTTTAATGTTATCTTCAACTATTGGACATTTCAATTTAAATGATTGGTAATATCTCATCCACCCATCCTTAAGATATTCAAGCGTAGGATATGAAGCCAAACTTAAAGTTATAAACAAATCAAGTCAACCATAAACACAACAAATGATTAGGGATCTTTAGTAGGAGAAGATGCAAAGGATATCTCTCGCGTAAAAGAGAAAATGCCAAGCTTATGATGGTTGTTGATGTTAAAAGAAATTGGGATTAAGGTTTATCACAAATTAGAATATGATTATTATTTAAAAGGCAGGAAAATTGGGAATTATGACAAAGTTAATTTGATTGGGATCAGAGTTAATTGAAAATTCAATTTGAGAATTTTATTTCATCATATTATAATTAATTTAATGATGATAATTAAGATTGATTGTAATTAAATTACTTTAATTAGGTTTTAATAATAATATAAAATAAAAATCATATTATTTTAACTTAAATCTGACAAGGGAGCCCACTATGACATCCATATATCATAGAAGAACCTAAATGTTATATTAAAAATACGAAAAAAATTCGTGTCATGTCAGCGTTAATATGGTGCATAACGGTCAAAGACTTATCTCTGTCCATTTCTTCGTCAATTTAAAGTTTATTTTGAATGTTATAAATGTTATGATTCATTCTAAATGCCTTAAAATATTAAGGTTCAATTTGTATTTTGATAAAAATGTTATGATCTAATTTTCATTTTTTTCAAAACAAAATAAAAATTTGTTTAGTTGTTAATGTCAATGTAGTTATATTTTTATTACTAATAATAATTAAATTATTAGTTAAAATTAGTGATAAAGTAATTTTATCAACTAATCAAGTAAAAAAATTTAGTCTCTTGTACAGTATTTATTAATAAATATTAGTAAAAAATTATCATACTTTATTAAAATAAACAATTAAATAAGTAAAAAATTATTTTTAAACTAATATTTATTTAAATTATTAAAAATAATTTTTATTTAAAATAAATGTATTTTAATATTTAAAATATATGTATTAAATAATTATCAAAATTTTAAATATTTTAAAGCAACTTTTAAAATTTAAACTAACTATAAAAATTAAAATAATTATATTATATTATATATAATTAATATTAAATAATTAAATAATATATTTCTAGTTGATAATGAATTAAATCATGACAAAAAAAGAAAATAATTTTTTGTTATTTTAATAAATTAAGTAAAATAAAAAATAAAATTTTAAACTCAAACAAATAAATTTTTTTTATTAAATTTAAAATTTAAAATCCAAAATCAGAAAAGGGTTAAAAACAAACATAAACACACCCTCCTGCTTGTTTTTATTTATTTTTTTAATTTTCTGTTTCTGTTTTCAAATTTTGTAATAAAAATTTTGTTTGTTTGAGTTTTTAGTTTCTGTTTTTTATTTTAGTTTAATCCAGTTTTCAAAATTTATGAAAATTAAAAAACATAATTTTTTTCTCATAATCTAATTTACTATCAACTAAATATATATTATAGTATCGATATACTTTCTTATTCTATTTTCCGTATTGGTTTCAAGGCATCCTAAAACCACAAACAAGAACAACCAAA
>JAOQMM010149254.1:0-12145 GCA_027563515.1 Erythroxylum platyclados | reverse complement strand
CATCCCCCAGCGCAAGCGCCGTTCTTCCCGCCTCCTCAAACGCCTCGCCTTCCGTCAGCTCCGGCACCACGACAGGCGCCGCCTTCAGCCGTTCCACCTCGGCGCGGAGGCCAGCGTTTTCCAGGTGGAGCGATGCGGCTAGATCTGCGTCCGCCTTGTGCGCGGCGTCACGCTCCGCATTCTCTGCCTCCACCTCTGCAACACGGGCGCGGAGGCGGTCACGCTCGTCGGTCAGTGTCTCGATAGCCACCTGCATCCTCTGCACGTCGTCCGCGATTGAGTCGGATACGCGATCAGCAAGCGACTCCGCCTCGGGTTGGACCTTGCGGCGCCACACCTCCGCCATCCTGGCTTCGGCAGACCACGCGGCAGGATCAAGCGGGGCCACCCACTCGGGCCCGGCCAAGTACTCATCTCCCCTCTCCGCCTCCTCCGGCAGAATCGCCTCGTATCCCTCTCCCCATGGTACGCATCTGTTGGGGGAGGCCCACGCGATGATGTGGCGCGTTTTGGGGTGCAGAATTTGCCTGGAATCGCTTGGGTGATGCCCTTTACACTCAACCCACCCCGCCGGAATCGCGACCGACTCCGCCGCCCTGCTGTCGCCCTCGTTGGCGGTGATGGGGTTGGCGCATGGAGACGAGTGCCACCGATCGACAGGGCTGCCGAAAAGAGCGCTTCCACCCTCGATCCATCCCTCTCCATCCCAGAAGACATACCCCGGCTCTCGTTTCTCCGCCACCTTCGCCAGCCGATACCCCAGCGGCGGGTGTTCGGCGTCGGAGCCGGGAGCGGGTTCGGCCGGCGCGGAGTAGGGAGGATTCCATCCTGCGATTTGGCTTTCCACTTGTTCCCTGGTAGGGCGGTCGCTCTCCTTCAGCGGAGACTCCGTCTGGCCTTCGTTGATCGCTGGGACCGGACCCCCATTCTCTTCGCGTGGCGATGTCGCGTGCTCTTGGCCAGGAAGTTTCCCATACCTTGCCAGCAAGATCTGTTCAGCCTTCCAGATCTCCACGTTTCGGAGTCTCGTTTCTAGCGAACGAACATTGCTTCCATAGTCTTCCCTGTAGTCGTCGCTCACTTCTTCCCCCTCAGATAGATGTTTCCGTTTTTGTTCACGATGGATGTCCCTCGTTCAAACCCTTCGATGGGCCAACTCAGGACATGGACGGAGTCCTTGAAGACAAGCACAAGAAGGCCGGGCGCTCCGATCTCCGTGTGCTCGTTCAGCTCCCGAACTTGGTGGTCTTGCAGCCTTCCGAACTCGATTCGATCCGACTCCGTTGCCTTCACTTCGACAAGAACTGACCGGAGTGTTCCCGCCTCAATTGCGGAGTAGTCCCCCGGCACCCGCCGAACTCGAATCCCCTTCGCGGTGCGAGCCTCGTTCAGCTTGAAGATCCGCAGGTAGCCCATGCTACGGAGTTTCAGCGCGGCCAAGTCTTCGCCTTGCTTCCCCACCTTCTGGGATCTCCGTCCGGTGTTCATGCCCGACTCCGCGCCAGATCGTTCTTCAGCTTCTGAATCACGATGCACGCCCCGGTGAAGAACCACCCGCCTCGGTACGGAGTACTCCGACAGATTCCTGTAAATTCTCCGCAGCCTGGACAAATGCACCCAGCTCCCCCCGAAGACTCCCACCCAGAGCCACCACCAACGCATCCCCGATCCTCCCCTCGCTCAAGAGCCAAGGGAGAAGACGGGAGGAGGTCTTCGTGCAACTCCTCCGGATCTGAGTCAGGATGCATTTGGTGTACTCCTCGATGTGGTGGTGACCGCTCTCCCACTCGGAAACCCGGTTCTGACTCCGTCCGATCAGCTCCCCGAATCGGCGCTGGTTCAGACCGGTTTTCTTCCTTGCGGCAAAGCAAAGGTTCTTCTGGGGGCAGTTGTTCTTCATTGCTAGTACGGGAGGTCGTCGTCGTCGGGATTGTTCGGAGTGAACCCAGGCTGGTAGTCGTTTGGCTCGCGATCTTCACCGGCCGCGCGCGGACTCCGCTCGCCCTCCGGCTTCCCCCCAAGCATCTTGATCTCATCAGCCAAGATCTCCGTCGCATACCGCTTCCCCCCGGTGGCCTTGTCGTCCCAGGAGCGCGTCTGCAACTTGCCTTCGATGTAGACCTGCGAGCCCTTGCGCAAGTACTTCTGGGCGATCTCGGCCAGCTTGCGCCACGCCACGATGGTCACCCACTCCGTCCTCTCCTGCTTGGTTCCGCTCTGGTCCTTCCAGGACTCCGTACAGGCAATGCGGAAGGTGGCGACCTGCTGGCTGTTCGGAGTACTCCGCACCTCGGGGTCCTGCCCCAAATTCCCGATCAAATGCACTTTGTTGAGCGATGCACCCATGATTCCCCTTCTTTCCGTTGATGGTGGGATGGGCCTCCCCGGAGTCGAACCGGGATTCCCTGCGGCCAGACAATCAGATCCCCTTGCGGAGACCTTCGGGGCGGTTGTGGACGAAGGCCCAGGAGTCGTCGCGAGTTTCCACAGACAACGACCCGGCAAACACAGGGATGTCCAGGTTCGCGTTGACGATCGCGTTGGCGATGACTTGGGTGGCCATGTCCAGGTAGTCCTCCTGCCAGGTTGGGCAGGTGAACAACCAGTAGGTCTTTGTCGACTGGACTTCCACCTCGAAGTCGAATTGGAAGTCCAAGGTGAACGACCCGCACTCGCTCATGCCCTTGAACAGCGGGACGGACAACTTGATGGACTCCGGAGGAGTGAAATCCCCTTCCTTCCCTCCCTCTACCTTCATGGCCACGGACCATCCGGTAGCCGTCCGGACGCGCTCCATGGTGAAGACCTTGGCGAGTTGCAGGTCGCGAGCTTTCAGGAGGAGGAGTTTTCCGCTGTCGTCCAAGCACCGACGCATAGCCAGAAGCCACTTCTCCGCATCGCCTTGGGACATGGAGTTTCCCAGGACTTTCTTCAGGCGCGTGAGAACCGGATGGTCCTCGAACGTCATCTTGGCCATGGGGTGGGAGTCTCGCCCGTACTTCTTCAAGTCCTCCACGTCGTAGGCGACGATGGACGTTCCGGAGTAGTACAGTTGCAGATTTTGTCCCTTGATCGGGTTGTCCTTTTGCAACCACCGAACGAAGTGGTCGAACAGGGAGAACACCGGGAAGGCGAAACTCCGATCTTCTAGGCGCAGCACTTCACCGCCCAGGCGCACCACCGCATGGGGGTCGGCACTCGGCGTGAGGTTCATATTCTCGGCTTTGATGGCAGGCGTATCACCCATTTGCTTCTCTCCGTGGCTCGAACGTGATGGGGGGATTGGTAGGATTCAGGACCTCCCCCGTGTCCTGGTCAACGCGCTCTTCGAACATTCCGAGTTGGCGGGGGTCCCCCGCGCCATCGGCGTAGATCAAGCCGTCGTTGTTCACCAACGTGGAAACGGCCTTGTGCTTCTTCTTTCCGTAGGAGATTCCGATCTGCCATCCGATCGCGCCGGTGATGTCCCCTTGCTCGGGCGGATGGATCGCAACTTCCAAGGTCAGCTTGGCGGGGACTCCGTCAAGAATCGCCTCCTTCTGGGCCTTCTCGAACTTCTCCTGAAGTTCCTGAGTCAATGCTCCGCGACCAATTTGCATCAGGAGCATCGGCACGTTTGGATTGAACGCCATGAATTTCCTCTCTTTCTGGTTTTGGGGGTTACGGAAGTTCTTCGCCTTCGAGATCCAAGGACAGATCCAGGAGGTTCAGGACTGCGGCTTCCGTCTCCTCCATGATGCTGACCCACTTGGCGCTGGCCAGGGAAGGCTTGTTGGTCATGGCCAGCTTGACGGAGTCCACCCAGGCGCGGACAGACTCCGCATCCTTGGCTTCGACCGCCTTCTCGTTCTCCTTGGCCTGCTCCCAATCCTTGCGGACTTGGGCCAGAACCTTTTCCTGCTCTTCTTCGGTCAGGTCCTCGAAGGACTCCGCCGCCTTGCACCCGTACTCCGCCAGGGCATCCACACGGGCCATCACACGGGCGCGGAGTTCCTTCGCGGCGATGGTCGCGGCCACCTGCGCGGCCAGATCCTTCAACTGCTCTTCGGCAACCGTTGGCGTCCACTCCGCCACGTCGCGGCCAGTCAGCACCACGCCCATGTCGGCGGAACGCTTGATCCAGGAGTTCTCCAGGGCGCGGCGTTCGGCTTGGGCTTCCTGCACCTTCCGCGCGGCGGCTTGACGGGCTTCCCCGGCTTCCTTGGCGGCAAGGAGGATGTCCGCGAACGTCGCATCGTCCAGGTCGGCCAGCATCCCATCTTCCGGAGTCTCCGCGAAGGCCAGGGGATCCAGCTTCACGATGTCCCGCAACCGCTCCGCATGAATGCGCGAGCGAAGGGCCGCGGCCTCGTTCTGCTTGCGGAGTTCTTCCGCCTTCGCGTCGGCTTCTGCCTGCGCGCGCAGCCGCTCCGCACGCTCGGCGGCTTCCTTGGCCTCCTTTTCGGCCTTCTCGTTGGCCTCGCGCTGGATGCGCTCCGCTTCTGCGGCTTCGTGCTCCGCCTTCCAGGTGCCGAAGGACTCCGACCAATCCTCTTCCGTCGCGGTCTGGGCCAGTGCCAGGCGTTCCGGAGTGGACAGCAAGCCGATCTGGACCAGCGAGTTCAGGCGATCGGCCACGACCTTCTGCTTGCGCTCCTGCTCCGCCTTCTTCTCGTCCGCGATCCGCCTCTCTTCGGCGTCTTCCTGCTCTTCGAGGGCGGATTCGATTTCCTTGATGTGGGCGACCAAACGGCCTTCCACTCCGGTCCACTTCTTCTGGACCTTTACCGCATCTTCGCGAGCCGTCTTGCAGGCATCGGTGAGAGCGCACCGCACCGCCTTGCAGGTCAGGCGCGAACGCTTCACCAGCTCCAGGCTCGCCTTGTCGCCGGTGACCAGCACCATGCCCCGGAATGCCTCCAGCTTGACCAAGGCATCCAGCGCGAGTTGGTCGGCCACGCTCAACCCGGAGATTTCCGGGAGGAGGTCCGCGAAGGTCGGAAGGGCCTTCACGAACTTCTCTTTGGCGGCGACCATTTCCTTCGACTCGACCGCTTCAACAGCTTCCGTCTTCTCTTCGATGGACTCCGCCACCTGCGTTCCCTCGTTCATCCGATCCTCACTTCCAAGTCCTGGTAGGTTTCGTACACCTCGGGGGCGGACAGATCCCCCGCGATGATGTTGCGCTGGATCCATTCCGGCGCGGCGATGATTTTCGGTTCGACCTGCGGAGTGTGCCAGACTCCGTTGGTGCGGCACATCTCGATCTCACTCCTGATCTTGGTGGCAAGGCTCCAACCGTATTCTCCGTAGATCGGCCCGACGTTCCCACCCGTGAAGGTGCGGAGTTCCGCCCGTGGGAAGCGCCGCTTCTCCACGATGGCCAGGGATCCCTCTTTGGCTTGGACTCCGTTGGCCAGGAGTCCCCGCTCGATCAGACCGGCCTGAACATGGTAGCCCAGGCTGAAGGCGTCCTTGTCGAATCCGAAGAGGTTCCGAGTAGTTTTCAGATCCCACCAGATCGCGTTCTCCACGTCCAGGGCGTCAGGGCGAGCCTGATACAGGAAGCCGTCTTCCGGATCTTCCCAACGGATCGAGGCCTGGAAGTGGACGGCGGGCGATTCCAGGAGCGCACGAATCAGTGGGTTTGCCCAGATCGCCCGTTCCTGGTGGCGGATGATGTCCATGTCCTCAGCGGACAGAACTTCCATCCCCAGGGCGCGGCATTCGTCCATCCATTCCTTGCAGTAGGCCGCGTTCCCATTCCAGGGCTTCATCTCGGTCGCGGGGAATGGGTCGGCCTTCGTGGGCTTTCCAGTGGAAGGGTACTCCGCCGGAGTCGCAACGAATTGCTTCGCGAACGTCTCCTCACCGTTGAACAACAGAACGTCCAAGGCTCGTCCAACGATGAAGTGTTTTTTGTCGTCGTCTTTGTTCCCCAGGATGTATCGGTCGTGCCACGCGCCAGGGGTGAGTTGGTTCCAGTCCCACAAGGCGGAGTGCCCCAGGAATTCCTTCTGGCCGTGGTACTCCGACATGGGGAGTCCAGACAAAATCTGTGCATTCATGGAGTGGCCTTCTTTCCGATCTGGATGTAGGCGTTGATGGCCTCTCCCCTGGTCCAGTCGGGATTCCAGGGAGTGGATCCCTTGACTTCGAGCGACTTCCGTGCGTACCACGACTTCAGGGTGGGCAGGGATGCCGCTTCGATCTTCTTGCGAGACTCCGAAGCGATCCCGTCAGGCCACACGATGGCCGGCACGTCCTTCGGTTTCGTTGCGTCCTCCTGCTCCTCGGTCTTCACGATCTGCGGATTCATGGCAGGGCCGACAGTGGGAATCATCCAGGGCGCGAACTTCCCGAACCACTCCGTTCCCGGTGGGTCCCACCTGAACGACGGAATCCCCTTCGCATCGTCTCCCCGGTGCCAGCGCGATCCCTTGTCGTAGATCTCGGCGTAGGTGTCGCCCAGGTCGTATAGGTACCGACCGATTCCCAGGTGAACGGCTGCACGCTTCAGCGCCCCAGATGCTCCGCCCTTCAAGTCTTCGATGTCCGTCAGGTCCGACACGTCCTCATGGAAGCACATAGGGGTGCCCATGGTCGTGATCCGGCAGATCATCCCCGAGGTGATGACCGTTCCGGCTTTCGCTTGCTTGGACATCTCCACGGGGCGAAGTTCGTGCGACCAACCACCAACTCCGAAAACGGAGTCCAGGCGATCCATCACGGCGCGAGCGTTCAGGTACGCGAGGATCTTCAGCCAGGGCCGTCCATCCCTGGTCTTCCCCAGGCCACCTTGGGACGGCCTCCACTCGATCTCGTTGAGCGCGAACGGCGCTCGAAGCGCGTCCGCAATGTTCTGTTCCATGGTTCCCTCTTTCTCCCCGGCAGGGGGTGTTATCTGTGAATATACATCGACAGCCGATATTTATCTAGTGCCTCATCAACGGGTGCGGAGTCGGCCCGGTTGCGACCTTCTCTCCCTTCTTTCCCTTCTTCAAGACCGGCACGGTGCCAGGCGGTGGGATGGCCACGCCGGACGCTTCTTCCAGGCGGTCGAAGTACTCCGTCAAAGCCTTCTCGACAATTCCAGTCTTTTTCCATCCGTGGCCGCTCATCAGCTCCGCGCACCCTTGCAGGCGGGAAAGAACGGTCGCGTCGATGTCCAGGGCTAGGACTCCGAACGTCTTCCCCGACTTTGGCCGTCCAGTCCTAGCCATCGATCCCGCCCAGGGGCGGAGACTCCGCCCGGAGTGGGTGCGAGTAGAGACGCTTATACATGGCCTTCGTCATCCGGTCCAGGCGGCGGAACCTGCGAAGGGTCTTCCCGCAGATCGGATAGCGCCCCATGTCACACAGATCAGCAATCCCCAGGGCGCACCCGTTGCGGCGGCCCAGGATCTTCTCGTAGCGCGAGAACAACGCTTTCCACTCCTCCCCCCGGAGTGCCAATCCGGTCCAGGTGGTCCGCTTGTGCGCGTTCACGGCGCTTTCCCCAGGCTCAGTCCGGCCAGCCATGGAATGAACAAGGCGATGGCTGCAACTGCGCTCGCGACGTTCGCAGCGTGCGGCCCGGCCAAGTACTCCGCAAGGCGCGAGACTCCGTAGACCGCTCCCATGTAGGTCGCCGTCACCCCGAGAACGTGGGAAGCCGTGCGGATCATTGGCCACCCCACAGGCGAGTCCAGAGGCCCAGGACGGTTTTTGCACGGTAGGCGCGGAGACTCCGCTCGGCATCCAGGCGAAAAGCCTTTTCCACCCGGAGTTCCCGGTCCAGGCGGGCTTCGTTCTTCTCAGCGATCATGGCTTGTTGATGCCAGCGGACCACTTCGGCGGACAACTCCGCCACCCGTGCATCCAGGGTAGCGACCTTCTTTTCGAGCGCCTTCGTAATCATGCTCATGGTTTCTTCCTCTTCAGTTGTGGGGACTCCGTCCCCTGGTGATGCCTCCCCCCGGAGTCGAACCGGGGGAGGGTTGATTACCCGATGAGATCAGAGATGTTGATCCCGTTTTTCCGCTCCTCCTCCGTGATTTCGCATTCGTCGATGTTCCCCCGCAGCTCGGGATGGATGTCCCCCCACAGCCCGGAGATGTCCCCCCGCAGCCCGGAGAGGTCCCCCCACCGCGCGGGCGGGATGTTCCCCCACAGATCGGGAATCAAACTACGATCATTTTTCAGATCGTAAACCGTGACGGTTTTCGTGATTTTGAGCGCCCTTTTCATGGTTCCCTCGTGGTTTTGGCGGAGTACTCCGCCGGTGATGCCCTCCCCATCGCTTCGAGATGGCTAGAGGGTGAGACTCAGCCCGTCAGAACGTGACCAACGGGCAGACCTTCGCCAACTTCTTCTCCCCGAACCCCTTCACGGCGTCCAGGTCCGTGCACGTCTGGAACGGCTTGGCCTTCCGTGCGGAGTCGATCCGCGAGGCCATGGCCTTGCCCACTCCGGGAAGGCACAGGGCCAGGGAGTCCACCGAGGCGCGGTTGACGTTGACCGTGCAGGTGGGTTTGGCCGCGGTTGCGGCGATGGCGGCGATACTCAGAATCAAGATCATGTTGCGCATGGTTTCCCTCGTTGTTGTGCCCGGCAGGGGCGGTTATTGGTCGGCTCGTCAGCGTTCGGTGACCACTCCGAACAGACAGGGCTAGGCCCTGTTTCGCCTTACTTGATCCCGGTTTGCACCTTGTCGATTCCCCTCTGTGCTTCTTCGGCCTCGGGCGAAACGAGGGCGCAGTAGTCCAGACCGGCGAGGTACTCCGCCGAGATCCCCACCCGTTCGAGGGCGGCGACACACTCCGCCCGGTAGTTGGACACGATCGCCGCCGCCTGGAATGCGGAAATCTGGAAGTACAGAAAATCGCCTGCCGTGGGCATCCGTGCGCCGTTCAAAAATTCCCCGATGCGATGGACCGCGAAGAACCGCCCGGTTGCCTTCACGCTCGGCGCGTGTGGGTGGTACTGGGCGAACGTGCCGCCCCGATGCTGGCGCTCTTCGCTCTCGCATATTTCGACCAGCTTGCTGAAGTACTTCGACCACGACAGATTGTCCACGGCGATGGAAAGAGCGCGCGCGGCCTTGTCGGTGTTCGCGATGGTGGTTTTCTGTGCCTTGTTCATTGTTCCCTCGTTGGTTGGTGGGACTCCGTCCCGTGCTGGTCTGGCATCTTCAGTGCCCGGCGACCACTCCGGACAGACAGGGGTTTCCCCCTGTTTCGCCTCAAACGAAGACGAAGGGCCGCGCCTCTCCGTCTTCGGAGTTGATCCCGATGTCCTGCCATGGGCTCAGCCGATAGTAGGCCTTCGCCCAGCGATCCCCACCGCACCGCTCGCGAGTGAGAATCCGTTTGATCCCCCGATCGGTGGCAACCACCACCCGGCGCGTTCCCTCGCCTGTTCCATCGCCCGAAAAAATGACGTACTCCGTTTTCGTTGCCATGTCGTCCCTCGTTGGTTGGTGGTGGAAAGGCCTTCCCGGGGCTCGAACCCGGGAGCGTTCCGGTTAGGCCTTGAACAGAACGACCTGGAGCGCGACATCCACCCGGCCGTTCCCCGCGTATCCCTTGGGGGTGTAGCCGAAGGTGATGCCAATTGTCCGGGCCTTGTGCTCTTCGCCCCTCGACACCCACGTGACGCGCCGGGGCTCGAACTCGGAAAGGGTGGCGCCGACCGATTCCGCGGCAGCGACGAGACGGCCACGAAGAGCGGCCACCGCGGGGGCGTGCTTGTACGGGACCGCGCACTCCCGGGTATCCTCCTCCGCGGAAAAAATCCCTGAATCGTGGGTGAGGACCTGGTAGTCGCCGAAAGCACCGCTCCCAATGATGGAGTCGCCAAGGCTTTGGCGAAGCATGGCGACAGCGCCAGCTTGCGACAGGAGCCCGTCGCTGATTGCCGCGGAGTATTCCGGGAACATCTCGCGGACCTCGGCGTAAACCGCAGAGGCAAAGGCAGCTTCATCCGCCATTCGCTCCTCCCTCTCGCGCTCGTATCGCGCATGGGCGATCCGTGTAGACTCCGCCCGCTTGCGCTGTGCCTCGGCCTCCTGCTCCTCTCTCTCCTTGATCCGGGCCGCGATTGCCCCAAAGATTTCTTCGGCTTCCCGGCGCGCGGAAGCGGTCGAAAGGAGCACAGGGAGGAGAACCGCGTATGGGACAGTTCTGTCGCATCCGGACTTCCCGCGGGTCATAGCCAAGGTATCGTACTGGGACAGGATGTGCCTTTCGCGAAGCCCGCGGAAGACCTTGAGCAGCGCCTCGTCCCTGGCGGCGATGTCGTTGAGCACGTCGGCGTCAGTCTCGATGTCGATTTCGATTGCCTTCAACTCGCCGGATAGCTCCACAAGGTGGAGCGCCACCTCGTCGGGAGCGGGGACTTCGACCTCCAGAGTGCTTCTTTGCGGAGCGCCACCGCGGCGGATCTGCTCCTCTTTGGTAATTTTGACGCTCAGTTTCAATACGGTGTTCAGCATGGTTTTCTCCCTCCTGGATACGCCAGGGCGTTTTCCTCGATCCGCGAGGAGCGGTTGGTCTGTCTCATCAGTGCCCGGAGACCACCCGGACAGACGGGGACTCAGCCCCGTTTCGACTGGCCCGGCTGGAGGTCGCCGGGCGGGGATGGCGGTTAGTGTGCCTTTGTGCCGTCCGTCCAGTAGTAGCCACCAGAGCCGGTGTCGTCCAGCACACAGACAGGGATTCCTGCGCACCTCCGATCCTGCGTCCCCTCCAGGAGCTTTCCAGCAGCTTTGGCGGCTTGCTCGAGGCTAGGATAGGTCTTTCCCCGCATAGGATGGAGAGGAGAGTCGTCCAGGAGGTGGTCGTATCCGGAGTATCCGGATGCGAGAGTGACGGATCCGATGGTGATCATGCTTGTTGTCCTCTGTTTCGGTGGTGCCCCTTTGGGCGGTGATGCGCTCGGGAGGGGCTCGGACCCTCCTGCCTGCCGGTCGGCGCTGGACTCCGGACGGAGTCAAGGGAAGAGCGGTTTCTCCCTCACCGTTGAGGCAGGCGCCAGGACGGTCCATCCATCGGCCTTAAGCGTGCGGATCATGTCATCCGAGACCGTCTTGGTCTTGGCGAGGTCGCAAAATAGGCGACTCAGATCGCAAGCGGGGTAGTAGGTGGTCTTACCGTAGATGCTGCGAGCACAGACATAGATTTGCTTCTGCATGGGATCCCCCAGGGATCCAAGCTGACCGGCAGGGTCAACTGGTCCCGACGAAATAAACCTAGGTTTAAGTCGAGCCAAAGTCAAGGGGTTTTCGCAAAAAAAAATCGGAGGCCGATAAAAAAAATGTGGATAGATGCTCGCCAGGTGAGCGAGGGGGCCACCCGGGAGGACTCCGCACCATGCCCTCCCACCCAATAGGAGCACACCCACCACCAGGGGCCAGGATCGACCCGCAGCCCGCACCAACACTGGCCAAACGCCGACGGCCACCAGAGCCGCCGCACCGCCGCCAAAGGCCAGGACTCAGCCCCTGCCGCCCACCAACACCAGGAGATAGCACCGGCAGGACCCGAGAGAGAGGAGCTAGCGCCCCAGGTTCAGCGCAATCCACCACAAAGTTTCAGAACAAAGTGAAACTTGGGGTCGCTTTCTTACCGGTCAGATCGATTTCCGCATGGACGAAGCCAAAAAAGCGCCTCAGTCATGCGAAAAACGCATAGCAGATTGAGACAAAGTCGGCTTGGAGTCGCGCCGCAGGCACCCACAGATTGAGACAAAGTGCGGCAATTACCGGGGAAAACACCTTGAGTTTGAGAAAGTCGAGGCGAAAATGGCTTGGAGTCGGCCCAAAGTTTGTCTCAATCTCCCTTTTGGGCTGGAAATCTTGGGTTTCTTGAGGTTTCGAGGGCTTGGAAGTGGTCGGGAAGAGATGGCCACAAGGGCAAAGGCATGGATCGAGGGCAGGCAAGGGGCAAAGGGCAGGACTCAGGGCCAGCAGGGACAACACGAGGGCAGGGCAAGGCATGACCAGATCGGGGCAGGACTCAGTACATTGCAAGGAGGCCGATCCATTATTCCAGGGAGAGGCGACACCATTCCGGGCACCACGACAGAGGGACAACATGGGCACGACACTACCACACGACGAGACTCCGCGCCGCAGGGGGCGACCTCCAAAGGACCGGAGGGGGGGGGTGGAAATCCAAAAAAGAGG
>JAOQMM010149070.1:0-11066 GCA_027563515.1 Erythroxylum platyclados | reverse complement strand
CAGCACAGAAATAAGCTCTGTTCTCAGCATTTTCTATCTTCTTCGCAACGCAATGGGCCTCAATTGTGTTCCAGAAGTATGACCCGTTGGTCATGTTACATCACCGGAAGATACCCTTTCCCAATTGTTATTTGATAAGAAGAGAATATGTGATCTTGGTAAGAGAACTAGCTTGTAGGGAATGAAGTCATCCATTTTTGTATTTGGAACTTATGCTGAACATGTGCTCAAGTTTGCCATTCATTTCAACCTTTGGGAACGTCTGTTCAGTTATGGTTGATTTTTATAGTGGGATTCCTTTTAAGATAATATCCTAGAAGAAAGGATCCAACCATAAACCTGTTCCTAACTCATGTTTCCTTTGTCATGACTCATAACTTGGGATATTCCATCATGTTTTGTTAATGATATTACAGATACCGTAGTGTTGGAGTTCCATCAGTACGGTCCTGGTTCGCGGTGGAGGCAGACAACCATAGACAGGAAAGATCATAGAGAAGAGGGGAATGAGGCGGATGGATTTTATGGAGGAATCAGAAAGCTATATAACAATGAGGAAATTTCCAAGTGGAAGCAGCTTTGGCCAAATGAAATATTGGAATAGACCCCTGCACTGCAGCAAGGTTCCGGTATGGTTTTCATGAACCAAATGGCTCTTGTGATTCAACTCCATAATTATGAAAGACTTTTACTTTGTTCTTAGGCATTTTCTTGGAGGGGGATGAAGTTTTAGATGGAAATCACTGAAGAAGAGCAATAAGAGTTTCTGTCCTCTTCAAGATTTATAAAGCACTAACATATTACCAGCCCGCAAGTTTCATTGCTAAAGCAAGTGATGATGAGCAAGAAGTGAAGGCTTGTTGGATTTTAGACGCATCCAAATGGGCCTAACAAGCCTAGTCATTAACAGACATCAATAAGCTGCTTGGTTATGCAAAAGCTTGGGGTGTTGGTCGATGCTCAAAAGCCATGAATATTAAAAAAATTTAAATTATTATTAAACGTTAATTTATATGTATAAATTTTATTATTATAATTCGACATAATATGAAATTCTTACTAATAAAATGGCATATTATAAAATTCTTTGTTAAGAGTTTTAAATATTATAAGATACTCTTCAAATATAAAATCATAACAAGTTTGAAATTAATTGAATTAAATCTGTTTTATGGAATCAAATTATGGATGACATATAATAACAACAATATTCAATAGAAATTCGACTAACACGAAAATGGAGGTCCGGACGCAACCTTATGCCAAATTATAAATAACATAAGAAAGTCAAATCCATGATCAAGATACTCGAACAGATTATATAGAGTGCAAAATCATGGACTTTGATGAAATAAACTGCGATCTTTGAAAAGTGCAACGTTTGGAAATATTATTTGGTAAGTGGTTCCAGTGGCACATTACAAGAAGTTACGACATATCTGTGCTATAGTGAGTCGCCTGGATTCCATCTGTGAAAATTCTGTGGATTTCGGCCAATCATTCATAACAACTTTATTTTTTTCTCCAGAGACAAGTAAGCCATCTTTTAAGATCTGGCTATGGATCTTCATTCAATGTCTTGCACTATGACCAATGCGTGAAAGCAGTCTTGATTTTGCTGCAATCCAATACTCTCCCGTTGGGCTGTGTTCTGCAAAAGACAGTTTTGTTCCTATTCCCGTCTCGTCGCTGCTTTTTACTGTTTGACTCAGAAGTTCGCACTTCAGGGGCTGTGTTAGCTTGTGCTCATCTCCCAGTTTCGTCATGGACAAGCTTCTCTTCAGAAACTTCTTCATCTTCTGTCTTTTACTTGTATCATGATTACGAGTTTTCTCTTTCTCTGTTAGCAGCTTTTGAAGTGGAGTTGTAGCCTGTTTGCCTTGCTTTTCGTGTTCCATTTTCACCAACCTAACATGTCTTGCAAACGCAGCTCCTTTAGGTTTTGGACTTCCTGGAACATCTTTTGCAGGCGCTTGAGAACTAGCCATTTCTTTATTGAAGCTATTGGACCGCATAGAATCAGAAAATCGCTTGTAGAATGGATCTGATTCATGACTACGTTGCTTGTTATTGTTGAAGTCCATCAAGTACTCATCGGGCTTCATTTCTCTACTCAAGTACCTTAACGATATACAAGGACCGATTCGCTTGTGGAGAGGATCAGAGTGGTGGTTTCCATGGTAGTTGTGGCCGGAGAAGTCGTTGGAATCCATGTTAGGTCTAATGCATGAAGATGGCTGTGGCCGAACATGGCTGTACTGATGCCATTTTCCTGATCTCTTCTCTTCCTTCACGTTCTCAAGAGCCACCATGAACGGATCATAATCATCATTCCACAGGTTCTTTCGTGAAAATAGATTCTTCAACACCGACGTTGGTGTCCTTGGTGAGGACATGGCGGGGCTTTGGCCACCAGACTTGGAGTGGTCGAACTCGTTAGTGTACTGGAGACGAGGTGGTGGCTTCAGTGGCTTCGGTGACACCATTGTATCTGAGAAAGCCGTGGAATTTGTAACCAAATCCTTCCATGACTCGTCATCATCTCCACCACATATCTTGCTGGTCTCGAAGTCATATTCATCAATGAAAAGTCGACTACCTAGAAACCCCGAATGCATCATCATCATCATCATCAGAATCTGGAACTTTACAGGTCAAGGGTATTTTTATTGCTTTTGGCTGGGTTTGTTCGAGACTGTGGAGAGTATAACCTAGCTTATTATGACGACGATCTGTGCCTGTTTTCATGGGTTTCTCGTAGAAAGAATCGTTGGAAAATACAGGTAACATGTTAAAGATCGAAACTTTTTCAAACTTTTCAGAAATGAAAGGTTTTTGAGAGATGAGACTCAATCAGTGGGCCTTCTTCTCTAGAGATCATATATAAAGCTTGTAACCTTCTTAGGAGTTAGGACGTACAAGAGTTGGGTTCGTCTCCCTTTATCTTCCAACCTATTCTTCAAACATTTTACTCTGCATTCACGATATACGACTCTAAAATGAAGCTGTGACGCCTGATGAATCCAAACAGGAAAATTAGAAGAGTGAGAAATCGATGGGACTTTTGTCTGTGGATTCACAACCGACATCATCTGGGGTTATCTCCAAAAATGCCGTTTCTTGGACTGTCCATAAAGTTATAAACAACAGGACCAGGCTCGAGTCTTCGGCACTACAACATAGGATGCTTGGTTTTGTGATTGTCTGCTCGAACTCTAACATGGGAGTCTAGACCTACAAGGTCAAGGATTTCTTTCTTTGTACTTGTGTATGATAATGGTTTACTATGACCTATATTTAAGTAATTTTATATTTAGGTAACTCAAATTTGAACTTAATTAAAAAAATATTATTTTATAATTTTAAATTTTAAAAATTACCAAAACCTGCTATTGTCATCTCTAACCTTATAGGCAAATTAATGATAAATACAAAAATATTATTATCAAGTTCTTTCTTGAATTTCTAATTAGATTACTTTCGAAAATCTCATGTAGTTTGCTTTCCATTGTTAAAAAGAAAGAACAAAACGTAATATTACATATTTCTGAAGTAGATTTAATAATGAAGAATCAATAAAATCGAAAAGTAATATGCAATTAATTCCATTTAATCGAGATTGTTTCATTAATAATAATTTATATGATTTTTATAATTAAAAATAAATTAAAAAATGGTATGAAATTGCAAGCCACACCTACATAAATCCTAGTTAATGGATAACTTTACAAACGGAAAATCCAAACACATAATTCAAATGCAAGTCCCATTAATGACATCACGACCATTTTTTTTTTTGTAATTATTAGATGTGAGAGCCAAAACTATGCATTGTAATGTATTAATTATTTAACTTATTTTACGTAAACTCTTAATAAAGTTAATTAACTTTAAATAAAATTAATTTAATTGATTAAATATTAATTAAACTTCTAATTTTGCCGGTCCCCCTAATTTTAAAATTAAAGCAACTCATGCTCAGAAGAAACAGATTCTCAATGGAATGTTTATCAGAGCTTTGTGAGGTCTTAACAGGGTAACGAGGTTATCGAAGAAGTGATACTTTCTGAATCTGGTATAGGGTCTAGTGGAGCAAGGCTTAGGGCTGATGTTCTGAATGTAAATGAAAGCTTGGAACTTGGAAGAGTTGCAGATATGGGAAGACTCGATTGGTTCCAAAGGTGCTGAGAAGCGCTAAAGGATGATTGAAGTCAACTGTACACTGAAGCTTCTTACAATTAAGAATTAAAGGATAAATTAAATTAAATATTTTTTTGTTAGGAAGATAAAGAATTTTGGAGTTAGGGATAGACTAATTAGGAAATTTATTAATTTGTAAGTTATTTAATTTAATTAATTATTTTATTAATTAAATTTTCTATTGAGAATTTTCATTGTTTTCACTTTAAATTTTATCTGAGATTTATTTGGTGATAATATTGATTTTAAGAGAAATTTTATTATATATAAATAATATCTTTGTTTTAATTATTAGGTGCGATAATAAAAATAAAAGTTACAGTCAATTATAAGTATATTTTTTAATGATAAAAAAATCAAATGGTTCAACAGATATAATCATAAAAACTTTGAACCGTCTAATTTTTTTTGCTCGTTTTTCAACTTTTCAGTTCAATTTATTTTAATAACTCTTGGTATTAAAAATCAATTAATTTATTAATTAACTAGTTAATTTTAAGAATTAAAATAAATAAATTAATTTTTATTTAATAATCTATTTTTTTAATTAAATTTAAAATTTTTAGATGAGAATAATATCTTCTATCATATTTTATATTTTATTTAATTTTTAACTCAGCTGATTTTACGATAATTTAAATATTTTAAAATATTCACCCTCGTAGATAAAAATGGTACTTAATGCATTTTCTAACGTTGTTTGAAATCCCGGACTTTGGTTTTTGTCCAAAAATCTCGAACTTTTTGTCACTCCCTCTCGGTTCTACGTGCAACAGAGAAAGCCTATTACATGGAAATCATTCAACTACAGCCACAAAGCCTACATTCTCCAAGAACCCAATTCATGAATTCTCACTTCTTCTCAAGCGTTAAACCCAAACATTTATCCTTTATTTCCTCTGCGTCTAAGCTAAAACCCTTTTGCACAACGACTAGTTCTCTTGATTCTAAGTTAGTGAGAGACGTTTCAAGGGAAAGAACAGTGAGGCCTTGTGCTAAAGTAGCTGATGTTGCTCAGCTTAAAGAGGACTGGTTGGACTCTCTCACTAACCCTTTTCCTCGCAGAATTCAACCTTCAACACAGACCAATGCAGTATCCAATTGGGTCCTCGGTATTGACCCTGATATTTCTGGTGCTCTAGCCCTCTTGAAAACAGATGAGTCTGGGTGCTCCGCTCAGGTTATTGTGTAAATTCAAGTCCCCTTTTGTTTTTCTTGTAGCTTTTCTTAAGACTAAGATGATAGTCTCTACGTTTATGAATTTTAGGATGTTCGTTTATGAATTTTAGGAAGGGAAAATTTTTTGAATTGGGTTTGTATCGGGGTTAAATGTTTAACATTTTCCTCGATTCAGGAATAAAAATTTTATTTTTGTTCAAAATCTTTGTGTAGTTGAGGAAAATGTTAGCTTGAAAACTTCTATCACTTCACGAACAGTGGGTACCTTGTTCCAGTTGGATGTTTTTAGGGGGCAACATTTCCACCTCTGAAGGGTTCTGATCAATTTCTGCTGTTTATATTGGGAGTAAAGAACAATATTTGCACAACAGCTTTCCTGGGCATTGAATCTGGACAAACAGATCTCTCATGGAAAATGCAACTAGATAGTTGGTCCCTGACCTTAGTTTTGGGTTTTATAGCTCTGTAATCAGGCTAGCATATTTGTAGTTAGCATGTCAGTAAATGGTGGAGAATGAAACAAACAGCTGCAACTGTAATATGGTAGTGCAGATAATGTTCAATCGAGATTTAAAACAATCAGTTTGAAGGTCATACACTGAACATTTCTTTTATTGGTCATTCTTTGCCTCTCATAGAGGCCTGCGTAATGCTTATATTAAACATCTGTCCAATCCCAGATTACCATGCTGGCTTGCCCTCATACTAATGCAGAAGTATTAGCATCAAGGAAGCTTTTTAGTCAATCCACAGGAGGAATAAAATAGTGTAATCCACCTTTTGTGATTGCAACCTATGGAAGACAAATCTACAACAAAGTTCAGGAAATGTCTGAGCTTGCATGGCTATATATTTAGGAAATATGGCATGTGAGAGTTCATCTATGTTCACCGATTTCTTGTTAGATTAGGAACATCTTACTCATTGCATAGTGCTTTTTCCTGGTGGACCATTTTCCTCTAGACTAGATGACCTCTTTGGTGTCTTCAGTTTCATTTCCAAATCGTGTCTTATAAAAGAATTAATTGGTTGTTTTTGTGAAGAATGGCTTTAGTTATAGTCTTCTTTGTCTTCACAGGTATTTGATTCTCCTTGCTTGAAAGTAACGGTTGGCAAAAGAATTCGAAAGCGTTTAGATGCAAAGTCTATTGTTCAATTGCTTAATGGTTTTGATGCTCCAATTGGTATGAGACAAAACTTCTTAACATGATTATCAATCTTTTTGCTCAGTACCTCACAAGTTTCTTTTGTTCTGCGTTGACACTTATTTTTATATATTTGTATGACTTAGTCATGTGACTGGGTATCTGGGTGTGAATGTTTGTAAATGCTTAGCATAATTCCTGTGGCAAGACTGCAGTTCTTGATCCATGAACACTTGATAGAAGGTAGAAGCCTCAGAAACTTGATCATAAGTTAAAGGTGAGATGTTGATGTTGAGGCAGTTTAAGGAGGTGAAATGGAATTTTGGTGTCTTTAACAACTGTACCTGCTTAAGTTTTATACAATGTGACAGGAAAAAGTTGTTGGTCATGAGTTTTTTAGAGTAAAGCCCTTGAAATTGCTGTTTAATATGCTCTTGCTTACAAATTTAAAGTTCCTAGGACTGTCAGGTGGAAGGCTAGAGCAGTTCTCCAGCAAATTTTCAGGAAAAGGGAAAATATAGCTTTGTGTTATAGTAATGTTTTTGCAATTAGTATATGTGTATACAAGTTGTTTGCCTCCTCAAATGTAGGGATCATTTGGTACTTTATATTTCACTAACTTTTATCATACTGATTTCTTCCTCATATAAGTTTTTCTTTGTGCATGAAAAGTCTTGTAAACTTGTTTCTCTATTTGCAGGAACTGTTGCATACTTAGAGCAATCAATTCCATATCCAAAAGATGGAAAACAGGTAAATGACTTCTCTAGTGGAAGCTCATTTAGGAGTTTTAATTGTGTTTCTGAAAATGATTTCCAACCTTTTTATGGTGTAAATGATCCTGGCGTTTGTTCCTGTTACTTATTGCTTTTTTAAACCCGACCACTTAACTTGTCTGGCAGAATTTATTTTGAAACCATAAAATGTAAAAGTTTACAATTTTTCATAAAGCTAATCCTTGGATTGTGAAAATACATTCTGAATTTTTCTGAAGGGATGGTGGGCTGGAGGATTTGGTTATGGTTTATGGATTGGGATATTAGTTGCATCAGGATTCTCTGTAGTTCCAGTACCATCTTTCACATGGAAGAATGAATTTAAGCTCTCTGGAGGAAGCTATACAAAGGTTGGTGTTTTTCATGTTTCATGCTGTAGTTTGAGCCATTCTCACTTATTTAGGAGACTGTTCATTCCTTTTCAGAATGGAGTCATTAGAAATCTTCTCGGAATTTGTTTGGTTCGAAGAACTCTTCAAAAGTATCTGATTCCTTAAAAATAAATTTACATATCTATGTAATGAAAAAAGATTATACTGTTGAAAACTGTGGCAATGGTGGTGGCCAAATTTTGCCGATGGGACCATATTTCGTATTGTTGGCCTTGCCTTATGGACTTGTTTACCAGTGTGAGTGTGGAATTCAATACCTTTAAGTTATTGCTATAAGAATAGAAGGGCTATGACACAATTGAATAAAATAAACACGTAGGGTTTAACAGGAATAAATAAGGGGCATTGTTGCCTAATGAATAAGCATCCAATTAAATTGTAATGGTATCATTGGATTTTGGCAGGATGATAGTAGAAGAACTGCATCAATACTATTTCCTTCACTGAGTTCTTTATTGAAAAGGAAAAAGGATCATGGTACGTTTATCTAAACCTCACCTTACTATGTTGTTATCTTTTGTCAATAAACCATATTCATAAAACTTTAATTGCTGGATGAGGCCAAGGAAATGACTCAAATACCATTCTAACACACTTCCTCGCACAAGTTGTATACAAATGCAACAAACCAAAAATACACTAGAAATGTGGCCAGCATAATTTGAGACCTCCCAATTATAAGGTCTGTGATAATATGTTAAGAAACTATTCAATTCAAATGTTTAAACTATTGAGTGAGGCCTAATAATGATTCAAATACCAATTTAAAATCTTTTACAGATTGTCGAGCCGTTATTGCAATTCAATCAAATGCATGTTGTTCAAGATTACAAAATTGCTTATTATTAAGAAGCCTTCTTTTTCATCTGATGTTGTATGAACTAAATCATTACTCAACAGATACTTATATGGAGTTATTTACATCATTGAGAAACTTTACCCCTCATGTGGCATGGCCATTTGCATTTGTTTTCCCTTTTCAGTTATGAATGTAGACTTCTAAATGTAGAGAGGAAATAGATTTATCCTGCGCCTGGTGAAACAAAACACACTTTTTCTAACTTGGCCTGGACTCCTTTTCATGATCATTTATTTCCCATTGTTGCTTTGAAAATTTGCAGGAAGAGCTGAGGCTTTGCTCATTGCTGCATATGGCAAAGGCATGAGCATAGAGTCAACCTCGTCATGCATCTTGGAGGAATTGCCTTGACAATGCAGTTTCTATAGCACCTCATTTCCTTATTAAATTAAGTTGTCTTGCGCCGCTCTCAGCATAGTCCTCAAGCTAACCATCCAAGGTGGAATACATTAAAGAGCCTCAGTGAAGGCTAAGCAATCTAGCAGCCTTGCGAATAATGGCCTTCATAACTTTTGCAGAGCAACAGAGATAAGTGTGAAAGGAAAGAAGACGGTAGACAGCCCAACCCACCGCCACCGCCACCGCCACCGGACTTTCATTCGGGTTCAAATTTGGAGGGACTCAATTTAAATTGATTTAAATTAAAATAATATTATTTTATTTAACAGTTAAAGAACTAATTCTTTACACTCTATATCAAACTTAGTCGACACAACATACTTACGTTCTTCTGCTAAATCCTCTTTGGAGTAGATACGCATTCGCCTCAAACTATCGGCAGTTCTCTTGTCCATATCTGACCATGTTTTAAGAGACCCTCTAGGTTGTTCAGTTTTTAGGGAAGCAAAACTGTCGAAGGACATCCAAGATTCATCAAATAGCACTATTGCCACAGAAACATCATTCGACCCTGTTGGTGGTGAAGAAACAATGGTGTCCATAAAATTCTGTTCAAGTTAGAACTTCAAAAGAAGCAATAATAAGTACATAGAATATGTAAGATTAGCGCAATAGGACAAATGGATAAAAAAGCTTGCTTGACGTCGTTAGGTACATAGGATAAGCAATAACCCTTGTTTTCTCATTTTCCATCGCCCTTTCTTTATAGTTTCCAGGAAAGCAGAACAGTACGACTAGCTTTGGTTTTTAATGAAGGATTGGACTACAGAAGACGTAAATTACCTCTTTTTGAGGCTCTGCATTTCATTTAATTCTATATGTGTTTGTAATTTATGTGGCAATATACATGTTATGAAACAACACCTTCTGGGAACCAATTTCCCTTTTCTATCGAATGGGTATCTGGACAAGCTGCAATTCTTATATCTTAGAGGCATCAGCTGTCACTCGACTTATCGCAATGGCACTTTTCGATCCGGACTGGCGTCCTAACTGCTTGCAGATGAAGTCCCCGGCAGAAAGGAGTTTCGAAAGATCCACATTTGTCTTGACACCCAAGCCATTAAGCATGTAAACAACATCTTCAGTTGCAACATTGCCTGAAGCGCCCTTGGCATAGGGACACCCCCCTAAACCTGCAACAGACGAATCCACTACGCTAATACCCATCTGTTAAGACAGACAAAATAGGCTGGAGTTAGGAAATATACATAAAAAAATGGGACATTAAAAGTTAACCACAAATTCTTAAATAAACACATTTGATATAGGTATAGAGAATTACTACCTGCCAGCAATAACAAATTATTTGATTAGTCATCAAATCATGCTTGCTCCTTTAGACTAACAGTTCCACTAATACTATTTAGTAACTATACAGCAATGCATTGCATACAGCTGAAAGCATATTATGACTAAAAGGCAGCATTAGGCTATGGTCCAGACACAACCAAGCACAGATGGCATCCATAAACTATGATATTGACAAAAAGCAGTTGTACTGGGACCATTTGGAGAGAGAGGCTAGATATTCTAGTTCTTACCTGAAGGCACAGTAGAATATTTGACAGTGATTGACCATAAGTATCATGGAAATGAACAGCAATCTTTTCAGCAGGAACAACAGCCATCACAGCTTCAAGCATGGGAATGACAGTACCTGTTCCAAAGAAATGGAAATGGAACAGACAATCAACACATAGAAATCATACTTGAGAAGCTGTTTGGGGAAATGAATTTGAATTGGTTATAATGATATGAGTTTACATCGCAGCAATCCAACATAAGGCAGTAAAACTGACTCTATTAGGTTCACTTACTAAGTTAATCATAGTCCACAAGAGAATGGTGCAAGGATTAATAGGCCACTAAATAAATGCAACTACTAGGATAAGGAATATACGAAGTGAAGACACAAGTCATCAAACACACAGAACACCTCATTTAACCGTTAGCAAGAATTACATAGCTAAAAGTGTTAGAAATTATCAAACGAAAAAGTTCATGTTCAAGAAAACAAACTTCAAAATTGTGACTGCTGTTAGCGAAATATATCGGAAATAATAAATTGGAACAACTTATCTGAAAACAAGGCGTCGTGAAAAAATCACTGCCC